>OY759264.1:45238763-45266263 GCA_963662155.1 Lamellibrachia columna | reverse complement strand
CGAAAGTCGAAGAATAATGGCAATATCATGGACATAGGCAGTAGTACCCGAGTTATGGTGTGTTTATGTTAATGCATGCGACAGGAAGTGAGGAATGTAATAGCATCATAGCAATAACAGTGACGTATTGCCGAATGGCTCTTCATACAGTTCATGCGAAGAACTGAAAACTATGTGTACCTGCATGTTACTGTTTGTTTAAATTGTGTATAATTCAACAAGACCCGCCATCACATTTTACACCATGGGTCGGCAACCTGCGGCCCGCGGGCCAACTGCGGTCCGCGTAGCTATTTCATGCGGCCCGCGGACTGACAAAGATATTGTGCAAAATGCGGCCCGCCCCTGCCACATTGGTATACAAAATAACATGTCCACGTGATGAACTTAATAATATACCAAATATGTATTTTTACTTCCTTTAATATTTAATGAATTCACATTTGCGTATGCAGACATGAAAGTATGCAGCGCGGCCCTCCTAAGGAACACACCATTAAACAACTTTAGCTTGTATTTAATGTGTTCACATTGTGGACAGATCTGTGCGTTACACATTGGACAACTATTTTCAGTAAATAAACAACCTAACTAAGTTGCATTTGAAAAATAGTAAATATCCCAAAAAGCATCCTTGGGGCAAGACGGTCCTCTATCTGGGGTAACACGGTCTATAACCCCCTCCCCGTGGTTTTTACTTATACAGTCGCGCCTCGTTATTACGCGGATTCGGATATAACGCGGTTGGTCGTGGACCCCGAATTTGGGCCTGCTTAAACCTACTTAGAATTACTTCGACAATTCTCAAGAAACATTAGGCGAACAATGTCAGTGAATGAGTATCAACGTGTTGTTTGTTTTGCGTTACCGCCGACATCAATCGCTGTCGCTCGCTTCGCTGGTTTGTAAATTGCAATCGAGATTCACAAATACGCCTCGCATAAGAATCAGATAAACAGTTTTAAATGCATTTAGTATGCAATGCCAACATAACACTTGGGTGAAATGACATGCTTCCATTACATCGTAAATTTAATCGTTTTCGCGACGCGAAACCAACATGTCAAATTCCTAACCCAAGGCTCTACCGGTGCGCGAAAATACGAATTCGTCATCCGTACATGAAGTGATGAATCGATGTTAAGTGGTGCGTAATAAATGTATGCTTCGGCCGAGATAAGTTGAAAGACGAAGTGAAACAATTATTAATTCTACCTATTGTCGTTTTCTGTTTTTTTATCAGCTCATATACTACGCTTGTCAAATCATAATTTATACGTTTTCGGCTGCTCCAGGTTATTACTTTCGATTCGTAGGCCTGTTGGTCCAGTACATCATCATTGTAGTAGATCTATTCCATAACGGTTTACGCACATGTGTTTTATTCAGTTCAAAAGTCAAGAGTGTGTGACATTTAAAAATAATACACGTTGATGCTATACTCGTTTAATAAGTTCCATAAACTGCATATTGGCGTATAAAGACAGTGCTGCAAGCACACGGGGCTTCGACAGCGTTCTTGGGCCTGGTGCAGCGGGCGGCGATCGCTGTTGTTTAGTAGCTCCCTGGTGGCAGATATGAGAACACCTAACGCGCCTCGCGTACAGCGCGGTCCGTAGTTGTGGACTCCGACTACCGCGTTATAACGAGGCTCGACTGAATGAACGAACTATTGCCTGAAATTAAAATGTATATTATATACAAATGGTATGATAGTAATATATCAGGCCATTATGGTTGTTAAATTTAAATGGGAATTAACATATAATACATACCTTGCAATCCATACATAATCTAATATTGGTTTAGTGATATTCCATCATAATTACAGCCTATGGGCTAGCAGAACGTCAATTATGCAATGTTCGTATTATATTCAATGTATTAAACATAATTGGTCATGTGTAATACATTTGACAGTGTGGCCATGTGCGTGTAGCATAAGACATAGGGACCGTCTTGCCCCATATGCATGGGGACTGTCTTGCCCCAGAGACGTGTGTCTTAATAAGATATATACAAAGCACAACATACTATTCCACATTTTGTATTGTTTGATCTGTCAACTGATTAATAATATTATCATGTCACCAATTAAGTCCATAATTCATGATTCACACCGTTGTATGGTGATATTCACCATTTTACTATTGGCAAAATATTAGATCAATGCATATAAAATAAAAAAACACACCGATTTAATTACGTCTGTCTTGTGTTGCTGAACTTTCGGGCGGGTATCAGATAGAATTAGCTTCATTTTGCACCAGATTTGGAACGTTCAGAATTATATATTTTGAGTACGTGGTGGGGGCCGTTTTACCCCCAGGGACCGTGTTGCACCAGGTTACCCTACTACCTTATTTGTGATTGAGTGATAACGTGTTGTTTTGACTAACGTTCGTCGCCTGCCAGCGAAATGGCGAACGGAGTTGTACGCTGATGGAAAAGGTTCAAGACTAAGGAGGTGCCAAGCAAAGCTCTTCAAGGCACACTCCATCATCCAACGGGAAAGCCCGTGTGGCAAGTCGATGAAAATGCAGAACGTAATAAGGGTCGCCGTCAAGACTAAACTGTGTTCGCTCTCGCTATCTAAACTACCGGCAGTCTCAGCACCTTGTGACCGAGATGAATGCGCGATATGAAGAACTCCTGTAGTACACCGAAGTGAGCTGAGGCGCGCAGGAACAAGTCTGCAGCTAGGTGTGGGCCACTTGGTGGCGCAGCAACATCACCAGCAACAGGCCTCAGTGTCGCACGGGTCAATATGGCATCAGCGGCTAGCCAAGAACACGTAAAATGAATAATGTGTTTTTGAATAATCCAACTGTTGTTCAAAATCAGACGTTGATGTTTGACGATAATAATAACTCATATTCGTGGACGTGCTATTTACAACAGTGGTCAATACAACTGCTAGATTCAAGGTATATAATTTCATTGTGCCAATTACCACTAGTGTGCGTGCTTGCGCGCGCGCGTGCGTGGCCCGCTAACCTATTCAAAGTCACTTATTTGGCCCTCCATTCAAAAAGGTTCCCGACCCCTGTTTTACACGATTGAGCCGCGTGCAATCCAGTTCTTTACAGTGATGTTTAAATAGCTGTTAACATAAACCGGTGTCCTGGCCGCGAAATTGCGAAACGTACCCGGTATAGCACAGGCGATACTAAACCACACCCATTCGCTATTATCATTGGTCGAGAGCGAGCGGGCGGGGATTAACGATGTATCAACAACCTTTCAGTCGGCTGTTTTTTTTCCAAATAATAAATAAACCTGGCAAAGTGTGTGTAGTGTCCAACGAAAGCAATTGGAAACGTTTAACAAATATCACAAAATAATCACATTTTAATAATGATCCCTCTTGTAGGTAAGATGATACAAACATCACAACAGCCATAAACCTGTCAGGGTAGATTTTTTTGAGGCAGTAACCTAGCCAATTCATTCTCCGCATCTTTGAGAAATCGAAATTTTAAGCATGGTAACTCAAAGAAGCATATTAAACAAATACATTTTAAAATGTATGAGTAGTTGATAGTGGTCTACATGTGAGATGGAAAGTTGGCGGTCAGCAGGGACTTCAACTTTTGAAAATTGTTACTCAAAATTTGGTGGTCCACATGTTAACATAACAAATGTAATCAACATTTGCACATGTCAGTTTTGGAAGTACGTATTTTCTATATTTTGATTTGTTATGTACTTAGCCAACCATTTGATTGATAGACATGGAATGCATGTTTTGTATTTCTCTCTTTTCTGCCTTATGCCTATACCTTCAGTATATTTATGTCTAGACTCTAGAGCATGTCGCCGCTCGCATTGTAATTCCACTATAAAAGTGTTTCAAATAGACATGCTTTTCCTGAGTTAGTTATTACATTTAACCATCTAATTTGTCCAGGTCGATATCCTGCCAGTCATGCATAAGAGAGACAGAAATGCAAAACGAAAACAAGAAGAGCTACAGAAATCTGCCGCAAAATGTCAACGCCTAGACACAATTTTTCGACGCAGCCTCAATGACTCATTGCCAGAAATACCCACAATGCCGCCAGGGAACTATGATCCGTCCGCTGCCATCACACCTGATGACACTCCCAAAGACAAAGGTGTACCACCAGTCATAGAGATTCTGCCTTCGTCGTGCTCTCGCCCGAGTACCAGTTCATCAAGCAGCCATGATCCGTTCACTGTCATCACATCTGATGACACTCCCAAAGATAAAAGTGTACCACCAGTCACAGAGATACTGCCTTCGTCGTGTTCTCGCCCGATAGCCAGTTCATCAAGCAGCTATGATCCGTCCACTGCCATCACACCTGACCACACTCTTGGTGACAAAGATCACCACCTTACCTGGTCAGGAAACCGACAACGCAACTTCCCGCACACCGACGTACAAAAGAATTCCGTTAACTATTGCAGATGTTGTCAACAAATTCCCCGAGCTTCGCTCATTTTCGGCAAAGAAATGTGGCCGAACAAGGGCTCACATTCTATGCACAACATGTCAGGAGTATGAGGAGATGGCAAAGAAAAGTTCTAAAAATGGCACTATAGCAATCGCAAGCGGCGTCAGGGCGGACTGTAGTGATAGGCTGGAAAGGGTCATTGACCATATGACCTCTGAACCGCACATAGCAGCAACAAACAAGAAGAAGATGGACGAAGCCTGGGAAGAGTGCACAACGTCGCATCCATGGCTAAGCGCACTCACTGCTTACAATAAGACTGTTTTTGCGGTGCTTCTGCGAATGGCCGTCGACGTGTACAACGACTGTCTAATCGAAACGGTCTCCGCCCGATCGTGGCCGATGCGGTCTCTGGCTTGTTTGGCGTCGGACCATCTGTTGGCCGCTATGCGACAAAATGGCGCAGATGTGGAATTTGTTCCATTCACGCCCGCGTCTAGCGACCTACACTACAGGGTTCCGAACTACTACAAGCAGATGCTGGATGTCATATACGAACTAGAGAAAGTGCGTCTGTCTCAAATGTTCAACCGATGCACAGTCTTCAGTGTGCAGATTGATGGCAGCTGTGACAGGCAAATGTTGGACTACAAGTTTGTAAGTGGACGGATGTCTAACAGTGATGGTACCGTAACGAGTGTGTTCATCGTCATGCATTCCCCAGAGAAGAACGGCGCCCCTGGACTACTGGAAGCGGTGAACAAAGCTTTGGATCTGACCGGATGTAAAGACACGAAGCTCGTCGGTGTCACCACTGACGGCGAATCGGCAAACACTGGCAGACATGGTGGGTTATGGCGTTTACTTGCTGACCAAGTGCAGAGAGGTCTGGCAACTTTCTGGTGTGCTGCTCACCGGTCCGACTTAGCCATTGAGTCGGTCGTCAGCACCGTACCGGAGCTGGGCATCTGAAAGTCTAATCTACTGGGGCTCGTACGATTCTTCCGGACGCCGAGAATGATGAAGATGTTGTCAACGCAAGACGGAATGTCAAACAGTTCCCCCGGCCCCACGATGTCAGGTTTGCCCAGCACGAGCTGCAGGTGGTGGATGCTGTGCTGAATAACCTACCAGCCTGCATTAAGGTGTGGGACCAGATGCAAGCACCAGAAAGTACCAGCGATAGAAAGGAGAAGGCTGAAGCCAAAGGGTTTCTGAGAATTTGGAACCACCAACAGAAGTGGATAACATCACTGATGGGCGACATCCTGGATATATTTGAAACACTCCAGAAGAAGTTGCAAAGGAGTGATTTGTTCATCAGTGATCTTCTCACTGTGACTGGCGCTGCCGTCAAGAAGTTGAGATTGATGAGGGATGGACCATTCCCGGGAAGAAGTTAGGAGAATGAGAGTTGCCCAACCGATAGCACCAGTGAGGACCGAACACAGCGAAAGTCGATCCACCAGTTCGTTTGGACGAACCGCAGTGATGCACGAGCAATCAGGCTGGAGGTCGTGCAAGCATCCCACGAATACCTTTCTGAACGCATGCACCCGGAGCAGGAGGACGTTATCAAAGACATGAAGGGGTTGGTGATGTCACACAATCTGGGATCATTCGTTGAGCATAGCGTGCGCGTCGTCAGGCGTCTTTTTCCAGACGAGGCATCTGACTTTGCGGACGGAGCAGCTGAGCAATGGGAGAACATGATGAATGTGCCGTTCCAGCCAGATGGCTGTGATCTCGGTTGTAAGATGACTGTCAGATTGCGGCAACTTCTGCCAGTCACCACATATTCAGTTCAGAAGGTGTTGGCATCTCTGGCTTGCTTGAGTCCACACTCTATGCAGACCGAAAGGATCGTGAGCCACCACAACCTCGTTGTCGACAATCACCGCACCAGCATGGGTGAGGACACGAGAAACGCCCGCCTCATGGTGGCACTGAATGGTGTGGGCACCGCCTACTTTGACCCTCGACCCGCTGTCGTCAAATTCCTGGAGAAGACCAGAAGATGCGGGGCTCCAGATTGGGATATCTACGGGCAGCGTGAATTCGTTAGGAAATTCACCCGCGAAACGGGGCTCGTCTAGTAAAATTGAGACGACTGTCAAACGTACTGACTTGCAAGTTGCTAGAGACGTGTCATGTTTCTCTAACTACTGCATGTGTTTGTAATAACAAATTCTGGTCTCCCAAACCAGTTGGCGAAAGTACATCACAGATATGTTTAAATTAAACGCATGCATTTATGGCACAGTCAAACCGTTGCATTTTTAGTTTGCTATGTTGACATACATATGACATACATATGCATCTGTGGTATGACTCCAGACAAATTGGTGGAATCGTTGACGCTAAGAAATCTGGGTGACCGCTTACGCCAAGATAATGCAAATGCGCAGCATCTGTGCATTACAAATCATGCAAATGCACGGTATCTGTGCATTACAAATCATGCAAATGCGCGGCATCTGTGCATTACAAATCATGCAATTGCACGACACCTGTGAATCACAAACCATGCAAACGCACTGCACCTGTGAATGACAAATCATGCACATGCACGGCACCTGTGAATCACAAATCATGCAAATGCACGACACCTGTGAATCACAAATCATGCACATGCACGGCACCTGTGAATCACAAATCATGCAAATGCGCGACACCTGTGCATCACAAATCATGCAAATGCATGGCACCTGTGAATCACAAATCATGCAAATGCACGGCACCTGTGAATCACAAATCATGCACATGCACGGCACCTGTGAATCACAAATCATGCAAATGCATGGCACCTGTGAATCACATATCATGCAAATGCACGGCACCTGTGAATCACAAATCATGCAAATGCACCGCACCTGTGAATCACAAATCATGCAAATGCATGGCACCTGTGAATCACAAATCATGCAAATGCACGGCATCTTTGCATCACAAACAGAGCATTGGCGAAGCTGCATTTGGTGTATATAATTTAACAGAAGCATTTTATTCCGCTAAATTAGTGTGATGTGACGAACATTACTAAACATGTGTTCATGTTTAACAACGTGTCATTAAGTGATTAGATGATTGTTCGCAAGTAGGCGTATCTAAAGAAAACAATATGTGATTACATGTAATCACAGGTGTAAAAACCAATAATTAGATCTCATGTGGAACACTGCGCACATCCTTGGAAATCATAACTAGTGTAAGAAGAGCAGTAGATTCAGACGGAATACGAAGTAAAACAACTGAGCGCAGAATTGAGATATCTTAGTTACTATCATCTACTTTCTATCGTTTTATTCCCCTCACCCGCCACAACATCCTGTCCACTGCGTCCTCCTCCACACCCCCTGTCTCTCCACATCCCCTGTCTCTCCCCAACCCGTCACTCATTCTTAACCGTTGTTGTCCACTGCTGCTTTTGTGTTGTCCACCAGCAGCCTCCATGCCTTCTTTATCTAGATGTTAACAATATTTTAAAAACGATTTGCCATCCAAGCCAAAGGCCCAGATGGCAAGTGGACAAGGAAGCCATTGGCTTATCGAGAGTGCATCAGTGTTCATCTATGTGTAACCCGCCCTCCTGAGATATGAGTCAACCTTGTTTTTAAATATATTCACGCTGTTAGCAGTTACACAATCCGTAGACAATTTGTTCCATTAATTTATTGTCCCCTGTGGGAACGAGTACTTCCTGATATCCAGTCTACACTGATCCTTTACTAATTTTACCTCATGTCCTCTAATTCTGCTATTTTTTTTTAGTGAGAAAAACAAATATCGCATTGCCTTCTTCTCTACGTTCACCATGCTCCCTTCGTTTGTATTCATGTCTTCTCCTCTCTATAAAAAATATCCCCGCAATCCATCTCAGCATTCGTCTCTCCGTTCTCTCAAGAATGATTACTTCGTTCTTGCGCATGGCTCACGTATCTGCATCATATGTCAAGACAAGTCACACTACGGTGACAATGCTCGAGACGAGGATATTAAGAGTATATCAAATACAGTTTTTTTATGATACTGACTGCGTACGAATATCAGTATTATGATAGCACTATTTTTTTCACGCTTAAGGAAATTAGAAGATCTAGACGAAACGAAGTAGCGTTAGTAAATGAACACTGTAAATGACACAGAAAGATATCAGAAAGCATTCGTTCTAACACAGGACGATAAAACAATGGAACACTTGTTCCATTGTTGTCCAGTAATTGTGTAAATGTAGTAGTGTGACTACATTTAAATAACAATTGACAAATATCTCATAAGGGCGGGTTACACATAGATTAATAATAATTAGACTTTCGATAAGCCCCTGGTTTCCCTCTCTATTGGCATTCTGTGTGTTGCTTTGGACGGCAATTTTGTTTGATTGTAAATCTCTTTAAAAGACAGTGTTTACAACAGGCCAGTAGAGAATGAAACTGCGCTACTCTTTCGACGTTTCATCGATATGCGGTCCATTTTTAAAACGATCAATTCCCTGGAGAAACTTGGTAAGTGGGAATGTGTCCGTCTGAATTAAACTTTGAGGTAACGTCGCAAGCTGCCGTCAGACCCGGGAGACTGCTAGGAAACCAATTCGTTCTGCGAGACTGACTAACCGCATACATACACAGCACACGTATGAACCATTGTACGTGACGCGGCTTAATAATTGATGACCTAGGTGGGAGATTCTGTGCGAAACCGATTTCGTCAGAAACCGGTATGTTCCGCTACTGCCAGCGATGCCCTGTTTTGCATTGCAATAACTAGTGACCTATTGCAATGCTATTGCTATAGTTGATCGACTATTGCGATAGTATTGCAAATGTTCAACAGTACACTGTATGTTGGAATAGCGAATAGCCAGGAAAACAGTGCAAAACTGTACTTGATGGGTGACGCTGTCGCGTGGCCTCGGAGGCAGTTGTTGAAAATGGTGAAAATGGTAAAACTGGTGAATCCGTGAGTTGTCTGCACGCACGCACGCATTCACGCACGCACGCACGCACGCACGCACGCACGCACGCACATACTCGCCCACATATCATGGAAACAATCAAATACATGCACGCTCCAGCTGAACCTCAAATCCCAGTAAGTGCTTCATGTGTTAGCTTTAACGCGTCGTTGAATACAGAGTGAGAATAAAACCAGCGTTTCACAAACCAAAAATAGTGCGATAACAAGTACGCCGAATCCCCCATAGGCCATCAACAAAAACAACCTCAACCGCTAGGAACACGCGTTTAGCCGGCATTATCGATAAGTTCCGTTCTTTAAGCTGGTGGCGCTCGAGTCAATCCCTATGAGATGGCATCCGTTTGTTGAGGAAACGTGTCAGATTTTCAGAGAGCCGAATGACAAAGGACTTCTACCGACGGTACTTTATCGCCTATTCCCCGAACGCTACCTCCGACGACGTGGGAGCTTCGCGCGGCTGATTTGAGTTAACCGCCTCTTAACACGGCTTTCAGTGCTTTCCGGGTTGACGCAATGCTTGCCGTAAATGCCGTGCTGGCGCAAATGGCACAGGAACGTGGCCGACGTAGGAGGTTGTGAGTGGCGCCAAGAAGCGGAGGCAAACATGGGTCAGAAAAGCCTCTGCATAAGATTCGGAAGGTCCCGCTAGGAACTGGGTGATTAGCAACAAACAGACGGTCCGTCTTTTTCACGTACGACTCTCGAGACAATAACCATAGAAGAAAGACTCGACTCGAGTCATTGACGCCTAGAAGAGAATGTCGAGTCATTGACGCCTAGAAGAGAGTGTCGAGTCGACCAGATATAGGTTATACAAATATAATAAGTTATATTGTACACACACGCACCTACACTGGTAAAATACAGTCGCATCAAGAGCTATGGTGTATTATCTTCTCCTCTACACACATCTATCGTAGTCACGCGTGGGAGGTCCATGTGGGTGCTTACATACGCGCGTGTGTTTACGAAATTGTGGCTCGATTAAAGGAAAGCTGTACCAGTGATCTTGTTATTGTCAACGCCATGACGACACTGTTTGTACGGACACCAGTAGCGATGCCCACGCACAATAGCGGCATATTCCAAAGTGCAGCGCCCATATTATTGTATTGATGCGAATGTGTCATCATGGCCAGCTACCACGCTCATATGTTGTGTGGATGCAATCGATAAAATGATGTAATCATATTTCATTGTCAACAGCCACGTAGTGAATTAACGAGTTTGACTGGCGAAATAAAAAGACGCTTGATTGATTCTGGGTAGTCTCCGTCTCTATAGCTTGTTCTCGGATGAATTTCAGGACTTCCTCGTAGACATCTCCAGTTATCCATTGACATATCATTTATTCAATCGTATCCTCAAGCGAGGTAGTTATTGAGCCGCGCCGTTGACGCAGTGGCTCATGAGAGATGGAGTCCACAGCCGTTTAAACATTCACAGTTTACCCCCTGTGTATGATATTTTACTACCCCCGACATAGACACCATATAGAAGTGACCAACAGCTTTTAGTGTCTCTTCTGAAAGACACAGGCGAAGTGGGGTGAAAAAAATTGCCTACGTTTCGAAACGACAGTAGGTGGTTTCGAATCCCGGTCCCCCAAACCGACAATGCGACGCGTTACTACCTAAACCACCGCGCCCCACGTGATTGACAGGTGATACAGAGGGAATAGTCGTGTCTGGCCACATTGGCTGTGCCACACTCTTCATGGCAGTATGTGTGTGCGTTCCATGTCCATCAAGTGTAAGAAATACTAACACCAGCACAGCATCAGGTACTACACAACGTTATCATACCATCGTTTCATATACGGTGATACGTTTGCTAAACGAAGTCTCAGGTACAGTTTGTCACATACCATAAATAATGCACTTGATTTATTAAAAGACTAGATCACCACTCACAGTTTACATGGTTTCTCAAATTATATCAAACTTTATTTTCTGAATACATACATTGAACAATGTGCAATCCAAAATTGTTATATATGTCAACATGACTAATTATGTATCCGTTCCTCCTTGGTTAAAAAATCACTCTATGTATATGTGGTTGTAGGAATATAATTGGCATTTGTAATATACATACATATATATATTAATTTTGTTCACCCAGTAATTCTGCATTAACATTTATAGGGATTTTTTTTAGTTTAAATAACCTGTGAAATTAATTGACAGGGTGGCTCCTACGTTAGCGATTAATTTTTAGTCTTAGTAGGAGTCTCCCGTCCCTTATATGACAATATCTCTTATTTTCAGACCGTATTCTATATTCTTACCATTTCGTTTTCTCAAGTCGACATAGATGTAATATATTGTATGGTTTTTGTTTTGAATACTCTGTTTTGTTGTCTTTGGGACAAATATATATTTCCTGTTTCCTGTTTCCTGATTAGGGAATGTAGTATATGCTCTTCTTGACCAGCAACGCACAAACCGCATTGGGTTAACTGTCACTGTTTTCATTACGTATTCGTTAATAAAACTTATCTATTCCACATAAGTTTACTTTTTTAATGACAACGTGGAAGCTGGGTTGATTCTCTTTGTGTCTGCATATGAGAAATTATCATAACAAATCAATTGCAAATGACGAATGGATTATGTGTAGTTTGATCACTCACTGGAAGCGTTAGACACACAGTAAATAACGGGGAGACACATGTACGTCATTTATTGGAATAACGTTATTAGTCAACCTTTGTTTCCGCTCTATTCCGATAGCATGTTTATCTTAGATCAACACAGTTCATTGTAATAACAATTATCAAAGAACGTCTATCTTGTCAACTTGCCAACCCCTATCAGTGAAGTGAACACAAACTGAACACAGGCCATCAATGCTCTATGAAGGACGTTAATATTCTAGGCCACGAGGAAAACTGCCACAGGAGAAAAATAAAGGAGGCGATTAACATCCACAGAGAGAAACCTACGCTCAACCGAGACGTTGGCCAGGAGCTTCCACCAGTCCTACTCCAGCTTGTGTCACATGACATCCGTAACTTCAGTCTGCTGAAGAAGACTGCGAGATGCAGTTGAAATATTCAGAACGACCACTAAGTTTCTTGAGAGGTAATTATGCTTAATATTAATAACCAAGAAACCGGATCATCTATCCATTCAAAAAATTATACACACATAAATCACTTTTATTTATGGCTAAAGCGTTCCTTTATCAAGTAATAATTCCCGTTTTCAATATTTGATAACCATTTACAGAAATGCTATTTTTTTTAACTTAGTTCGGAATATCTCTATAAAGTTATTCTAAATAAGGTTTGCGTTGCTATGCTTTGTACTACTGCATGAGAGAGAGAGAGAGAGTGAGAGAGAGAGAGAGATATATATATATATATATATATATATATATATATATATATATATATATATATATATATATATATATATATATATATATATAGAGAGAGAGAGAGAGAGTGTGTGTGTGTGTGTGTGTGTGTGTGTGTGTGTGTGTGTGTGTGTGTGTGTGTGTGTGTGTGTGTGTGTGTGTGTGTGTGTGTGTGTGTGTGTGTGTGTGTGTGTGTGTGTGTGTGTGTGTGTGTGTGTGTGTGTGTGTGTGTGTGTGTGTGTGTGTGTGTGTGTGTGTGTGTGTGTGTGTGTGTGTGTGTGTGTGTGTGTGTGTGTGTGTGTGTGTGTGTGTGAAACAACCAAAATATTATCTTTTTTATCTTATTTTGTACAATGCACACAATATGTTCTACGTTCCCGCTGTCACAGCCATATTATTTGTTACCATGTAAACGGAGGTCTGAGTGGAAAAGCGTTCAACATAAGCAAAATGAAAAGCATATATTCGTGATACAGGCCTTTTCATTTAGCCACTCACAGAAACTGATTGAACAGACTCCCAGAAAGCCTGCAGACAGGTTGTTGCTCTTTGAGCACCAGTTAGCCACGTAGACAGATGTTTGCTTTCACCGCAGCATTCCCATATGACTACAATTGCTTTCTGACTACCAATCGCTACCTAAGAAGCGAGTCGGAAAGTTGTATTAATATTTCATGAAAGTTGAACGACCGCCAACGTTTTGGTCATAATGAGAGAATCACATCAATGAACCACCTTTGAGCCGCAATGTCAATATTTGAGACAGCTTATCAGTATTTGAGCTAGTATTTAAGCCAGTGTGCCAGCATTTGAGAAATATCGCCGGTGTGGCAAGTGTCACAAAATTATCAGGTTGTAGATCTGACAGAGAACCATCAGTTAGAATAAACAATCTGCTAAGAAGTAATCCAATCAATCCATGCATAGCGACAACCAAAAGCAGCACGTAGGCAAACCGGTAAGCCAACTGCCGAGCTGTGGAAATTGAAGGCGGTTTCCATATACAATACGTACACCCACGAGAAACAGAAATCCATGATCTGACAGACCAAGGAAAACTACCCCATCACGTGTATGCGATAACCAGATGTAAATCACCTCGATAAACGTTTAACATAATACCGTTAGTCTGTGGCCATTGGACGAAGGAACCACGGAACCATCAGCCTCGAGTTTCTCTTCCCGGCACCGCTCAAGCGAACAGCCTATACATAGTCACATCAGTGTCGCTAGAGTGAGGAAACTACGTGAAGCTGCAGGCTGTAGAACAAACACTAACAGGTACAGTGGCAAAGTGTCGTTGCTATTTCGGACGAGTCTGTGTGCTGTGTGTCTGTCAGCTTCTGTCTGTCAGTCTCTATCTGTCCGTCACTCTGTCTCCGTCTCCCCTATCTTTGTCTCCGTCTCTCCGTCTCTGTCTGTATTTCTTTTTGTCTGCCTGTATGTGTGCGTGTGCGTGTGCGTGTGCGTGTGCGTGTGCGTGTGCGTGTGCGTGTGCGTGTGCGTGTGCGTGTGCGTGTGCGTGTGCGTGTGCGTGTGCGTGTGCGTGTGCGTGTGCGTGTGCGTGTGTGTGTGTCTCTCTACCTCTCTCTCTCTCTCTATATCTCTCTCTCTCTCTCATTCTCTATCTCTCTCTCTTTCTCTCTGTGCAGCGTCGATGGAGTTTTTTCAATTTCAATATACAGTACCATATGATGTGGATACTTTTTGGATGACAAAATAGATCAACAATGCCGATTGCTTACAAAGAGTAATATTATATGGGATCATCACCATGATCGTCATCATGATGCTAATCTTCATCGGTATCATCATTATTATCGTCATCTAGTCTTCCATAGGACGGGTCCCGTGAAAGCTTTTCACGATACTTCACCATTGGTGTTTGTCCGGCGTACCGTGTTTAAGTTTAGTAGCTGTTTTCCACAATTCAGACGCATGCCGTTTTGTATAGGTTACGTATGGTCTACCGGGTGTTCTCTGACCAGAGTAACCAGCTCTTTAAACACGTATGTACTTCTGCAACGATGTTCTGCACGTGGGGCTCGCGCGATTGTTTCCTAAATATTTGTATTTGTATTATATTTGTATTTGTCACGTGTGGTCTCCAGGAGATATTTAGTACTTTACAGAGTAGACATGTGTGTAGTGTCCATCCAATTGTTCATGCCTACCCTCATACTCCATGTGTCACAAATTAGGACCGCTTCAACTACTGCTGTAAAAATATCCTTTTATAACGATCCGTTAAACTTCATTTCCGTATGCATTCCATAAACAGTTACCAGCTGCCAATGCTTTTGTTGTTATGTATGTATGTATGTATGTATGTATGTATGTATGTATGTATGTATGTATGTATGTATGTATGTATGTATGTATGTATGTATGTATGTATGTATATATATATATATATATATATATATATATATATATATATATATATATATATATATATATATATATATATATATATATATATATATATATATAATAGGCAGAAGTGAGGCTGGAGTAGCCTCTCCAGGGCGCAAGCCAGGGCAAGAGTGTACGACATCCTGGGTTGCCCAGTCATCAGGATCCCGCTCTCGGCCTTACCGGTGGGATCCAAAGGAATGCGAAGCATGACGTTTGGCATCAGCTTGGCTGCAGGAGCTGCCGGAAAAGTGACAACGTGATCACCAGACCGTCTTCGGGGCTCCACTTCGCATTTGTGTAGGGTTTACTCCCCTAGCCTTCCCCATGAGATTGTATAGCCGCAAGGCAGCGGATGTTAGAAATAAGAGTTTACCTTCTCCTAGACGGGTGACCAGTCAAGGTTAACGAGCCCCATCTGCCCCGAAGCTTCTGGTTTTCAGGCGACAGATATCCGCCTTTGCCCCTTCTCCTGTCAGTAAAAACAGTTCTGCCGCAAGAAGGCCAGGAGCTGGACTGGACTGTCAGAGGCTTTACGAGGCGCCCGCCGTTGGGACATTTTATAAGAAGTGAGAGCTTACCCCGTCCAACAGTCTTGGAATATGTATATGTATATATATATATATATATATATATATATATATATATATATATATATATATATATATATATATATATATATATATATATATATATATATGATATATATATATATGATGAATATATATGAATCTCAAGTATGACCTGACGTGACGTAGTTATTTAATTACTATACTTCACATGTTCTAAAAATGTGTTTCTTTATTCTTGAGTTTGATTAGTACTTTCAGCTGGCCGAGTTACAACGTGTGCAAAACACTGTCGCTCACACTGTACCAAGTACCCGGGGGGGGGGTACTGCCATACCAAAGCGGTGGGGGTGTGCCGCCAGAGCCCCATGGAGCACATGGAGAGAGAGAGAGAGAGAGAGAGAGAGAGAGAGAGAGAGAGAGAGAGCGAGAGAGAGAGAGAGAGAGAGAGAGAGAGAGAGCGAGAGAGAGAGAGAGAGAGAGAGAGAGAGAGAGAGAGAGAGAGAGAGAGAGAGAGAGAGAGAGAGAGAGAGAGAGAGAGAGTTAACATGGAGGCCAACTGAATGACATGCTGATTCAACTATGTAGTAGCTATTAGCTATTATGCTTGTTTTGGTATATTGGAGAGTAGAGTGATGTTGCGATGTCAGTAAAATCAGTATCAGTTAGGATCTTTGCATAAAGCAATCTGCCTGCTCTGTCCAGGTAGGAATATAAACCATGGTGCTGTGTCATCTTCATCTACATTTTGTTGTATAATCCAACACAATCACTAACAGTTTTCGAGTAAATATATGCCATATAGCACACAAGAGGAAGGAGCTAATCGGTCATTGCACATTCACAAAATAATAAGGTCATGTCAGAAAGAAAACAATATAGCACCCAGTATATAAGATACATTTACGGATCCCACAGCTAGATTAGAAACCATAATTTCGAACCGTTTAGCTTCCAGCACAAATATATTAACAACTTCAGTCCCATCTGGATTGACGAAGCTTGTACATTTTCGAGAATATATTAACAACTTCAGTACCATTTGGATTAACGAATACAATACAATCTAACGAATACAATCTAGAGAACAAGGGTTTTCTCTCAATAATTCACGTCATGCATTTAAGTAGGTATCCAAGAAAATATTAAAAATGAAATATACCGAATCATAAAAAAGAAAAAAGTGTCGGATTAAGCATGATAGTGGATCGAAAATCGTGTGTTTGCTTATACCGAGTATGGGGTCAATGCCTATGTTGCGATCGGATACAAATTCAGGTTGATGTAATTGCTGATAGCATCAGTTTTTAATGTTGATGTGTAAGTAGAATTTGATGACGCGTTTCATAAGTATCGGATTCGTTTTACCGAATGAACAGTATGATCATTCGTGCGTTGTATACGAAAGATTAATAACCAACTATCTTTCATTGGCGTGTGCTTCGTTTTTACTTTAACTTAACCAAGTCACGAGATTGAATAACAACATTACGTGATTTTATTGAAAATATGCATTCCCTAAAGGATGAAGACTACACAAATTACAAAAAGGCATTTACTGCACGTAACATATCAGAAATGACAGCAAGAGTTTGTTATGCATATGTCAGGAATACATAATATGTACGTGACAAGTTTGGACCACTAGAAGATGATGTGATGCTTAACAAATATGTTATGTTTTTTAAAGAAATCACTAAGTGGATAGACGTGGGATCGCCAGTAGGTATTATCTACTTAGATTTTCAGAGGGCTTTTGACAAAGTGCTACATCAAAGATTACTACATATATTAAAAGTCAATGGTATCGGGGACATCGGCATAATCGAAAGGATAGAACAATGGACGACTGACAGAAGGCAGCGAGTTGTAGTAGATGGGGAGGTTTCAAACTGGAAATCAGTGGGGTATGATCAGTATTAGGACCTTTATTAATTTAATGTATATATATCAGTGACTTGGACGAAGATGTAACAAGCAACATGCTGAAATGCGAGTATGCCACGAAAGTGTTTAGACAGGTTAATAATGATGGTGATAAACAAGGTTCACAAAACGATCTAGACAAATTAGTGAAATAGTCTGAACAATTGCAGATGTTATTCAATTTGGGGAAATGTAAATGTCGACATGCAGGACACGGGAACTTTGATGTAAACTATAAAATGGGAGATACTGTCATAGGAACTACTGTAAAAGTAAATGACTTAAGTAACAATAAGTGCTGATATGAAAGTTTCAGAACAGTGTGGTATTTCAGCTTATTGAGTTGATTAGGAGAAGTGTAAAATAAATGGAAACCAGCTAATTATACCTCTGCATAAAGCAATAGTTATGCCTCATTTAGAATACTGTATACAAGCGTGGATATATTATCGTAAGAAGGATATAGATACGCTTGAAAGAATACAGAGGAGAGAAACTAAAATTATTCAAGAACTGAGATACCTTAGTTATAAAGAACGACTAAAAGAGTGGTTTAACAACCACAGAGAAAAGGACACTAACAGGAGATCAAATTTAAGTTTTTAAGATATTGAATGGGTATGAAAATATTGATATAAATATTTTATTGTCTCTCAAGAAAGATAGTAGATCTAGATGACAAGAGGTAACATTAGTAAAGGATCAGTGTATACTGGATATCAGGAAGTATTCGTTTTCACAGAGGAGAATAAATGAATGGAACAAATTATCTGCAGATTGTGTAACTGCTAGCAGCGTGAATATATTTAAAAGCAGGGTTGATACATATCTCAGGAGGGCGGGTTACATATTGATGAAACATGTTGGAATCTCGATAAGCCAATGGTTTCCTTATCCACTTGCCATCTGAACCTTTGCCTTGAATGGCAATCTTATTAGATCTTGCTAAATATTGCTACATCTTGTTAAATATATTAACAGACTTGGCTAAAGCAGACTTATCAAATAAATATATAAAATGTGTAATACTTAATGTATCCAAACGCATGACTCTAATATAACAGTTATTTTTTTATGAATTAAATCGATTCATTCGACGTGTTCGCTATCTTCCATGTAAAGCCTCGATGCTTATCGTACGATCATTGTTATTAAGTATATTGTGCCAAAATATACGTGTTTACAACACGGTGGACAAAAGACTGATATATGCGCTCAAGTATAACTTCATATTAATGAAAAACGGTTAAGGTTATGTAAGCAAGGAAGTCAGGGTCAAACTGTGACCCCCCACCGTTCAAATAGACTATGAAAACATAGTCCATCTGGACCAACGTTTTCATTATTAATTTGCTATCGCAGACAAATAGCATAACGTGCAATTTAGTCTCGGTGACGGTGGCACACAAAGGCAAGCATTGATTTGGTAATAGGTGTGTACAAGAATTATTTTAGCCTTAATCACAACACATGCATATACTCACGCGTATGTGTGCATGTGAGCGCTCAAACACGCTCACATGCACGCACACACGCACGTACGCATGCACGAACACATGAGCATCGCCTTAGCTCAGCCTACTAATAGACGCGGATGTGAGTGTGTGTCTGTGTGTGTGTGTGTGTGTGTGTGTGTGTGTGTGTGTGTGTGTGTGTGCGTGCGTGCGTGTGCGTGCGTGCGTACATGCATATGTGTATGTGTTACGTGTGTATGCGTGTGTGAGTGAGTGTGTGTGTGTGTGTGTGTGTGTGTGTGTGTGTGTGTGTGTGTGTGTGTGTGTGTGTGTGTGTGTGTGTGTGTGTGTGTGTGTGTGTGTGTGTGTGTGTGTGTGTGTGTGTGCTTGTGTGCGTGATTGGTATTTGTGTGCTTTCAATTATGTTTGTATGTGTGTGTGTGTGTATGTACGTGCGCGCGCGCGTTTGCGTGTGTATGTTTGTGTATGTGTTTCATTGCCTGCATGTGTGTCTGCTTGTTCGCGTGTGCATGTGTGCGTGCACGTGTATGCACGTTAGCGTGTTAACGTGCGTGCAAGGAAACGCCAACGGACTAACTGTGGCTATAGCTACATAAGAACATGACGTGCGTGCTTGCGTGCGTGCGTGCGTGCGTGTGCGAGTGGGTCTGTGTTTGGGAAGGTTTGGGTGGTCAAATGGGTGTGTGGGTGTGTGTTGTTTGGTAGGGTTGTTGTTGATTATTGATATTTACACAATAAATTTGCGTGAATTATGGATAGACAAAATTGCCAACGCTAATTTACCGAATTAATACTGAAATTGTTTTGCAAACTTCTTATCGGCTAACTAATTAAGTGCAAGAATATGCAACTCATGAACAGTCCTGCTCACTGATGTACGACAACCACTGTGTTTTGTTCGGAATAAAATGGTCGTCAAGGTTTTCAAAACGTTTAAGTGATGCTGCTTCTCCAAAACTATTACGAATAAACACAGACACGTTTGTAGATAGTAAAAAGAAACAACATGGTTCTTTCAATATTTGCAGCCGTAATAATGTGGTTTGCTGACTTCCATTTATTTTGCGGATGTTTTTATATCCCTAACAAAATTGATCGCCCGACGGCGTTCTGCTTTGCTAGTCGGATGACATCGGTTATTATGAGCGTAGTAACTGATATGAACACCTTCTGTAACGTTGAGAAAACGACTTTTCGTTTCGTAATAATACGCTATCACGAAACCGTAAAGCTGACGCGTCGACAGGGATCAGATGCCAAAGGAACGACAAAGGTGCGTGGGGATCGCTTTATCCATCGTCTGTGCACAAAATATCGCCTTCAACCACCAGCAAGAAGATACTTAAGCAAAAGCTGGCGGTATCGCTGGCGCATCAATTATCAGATGACACTTGAATCAGTAGAATTGATTGTGCGAAAACCCGCAAAAATCCACGGCTGACACTAATAATGCCTGGCGCATGCAATCCCATCGCCACTCGGTAGAATTTTGACGTGGAGTATTATGGTCACATGAGAGCTTATTTCTCCAGAACACCAAGACCACCGATCGCCTCACCTAAACCCTATAGGGAACAACGTTGCTACAAAACAGCCCAGATACCAATACCAGAGCAATCAAGCATGTCTGCGTCTTAGAAATACCACGCGAGTACTATAGGGAACAACGTTGCTACAGCCCAGATACCAATACCAGAGCAATCAAGCATGTCTGCGTATTGTATCGATGTGCGCATAGACCAAACATTTAAAGTAAAGGCCTGGCGAAAACGCGCGTGTCGTGCTACATGCAACTCTAAGTGCTTGCTTTGTCTGTCACAATGTGAACTTTTAGCATTATTAAAACGGATGCTTCTCCATAATTCATAAACATTTTTATATTTCTTTAAATGTACATTGCATTTCAGTTATTTAATGATTCTACAGTGCCCTGTTTCAATCTACAATCCTAGATGGAGTGCCTCTTCGTTTTCTGAAATGTCATATCACATTGGAGGTTGATATGTTTCGATCAAGGCACGCACGCACGCAATGGCCTCTCACGGACAAAGGTTTTGTTACATTTTGCTACAACGCCTTCATTCAAAGGTAGTAATCGATAAGGCGTTGAGCGTAGACTGGATTAACGTAGGAAACCAGACCAAAATCAAGAACCACACATATACAAACGTAGCTCGCGTTGTATATATACAATTAACATCGCTATTATTTAAAGTAAACGCATGTCGTCAACCTAGGTTATATGTTTCAAAGACATAATGTTACATGTTGCGTTATTCAATTGTTTTGCTGAATTCACAAAACTATGGCTTCTCGCGGGATCCCACCGAGTAAAACTAGGGCTTCTCGCGGAATCCCACCGAGTAAAACTAGGGCTTCTCACGGGATCCCACCGAGTAAAACTAAGGCTTCTCGCGGGATCCCACCGAGCAAAACTAATTTAACTTTTGATACCGAATATTCATTTGCTTGACTATATAAATATTTTAGAGGTCCCTCCTCAATTAAATTAAAAATTTTAATCTCATTTGGTAGTCTCAAAACAAATGCGCACTGTGTTTACCATTATGGATATCCACTATTTGAACTTTACCAGATCTAACGACTAAAGTCAATTCTTTTGATAATTTGAAAAAAATTGTTTTATTAAGTCAACTGTGGAGTTTACATACACTATTCACACACAACATATTTGGACACCAACCAACCGAATTTGCGATAGGCTAAATCAGTTGACGATGGAGTTTTAAGCAATATTGGCATGTGTTAAATTAATGCTTTGGGTAGGTGTTTGGTTTTGTCTGCTGGTGAAAACTGACCATTTACCTGCAAAGCATTGCTAATAAATTGCGTTTCCACGCTCACAAACACCACGAGACCAAGTAAAGGTATCAGATGGGGAAACAGTAAATAGTGCAGCTTTGTCATTTCCGAAATGATGGAGAGGTAATTCGACCCACAGGTTTACGGCTGAGGCAGAAGCGCATCTGTCAAACGGGGATGCTAACCGATTTATTATTCCACATAAACCGTCTCGAGTATAAATAACAGCGATGAATTGGCGCTGAGTGTTGCTGAATGTGTCTGCGTGGGAATTCATCGTTTATGGGCGCTCGTACGTCTTTGTATAACGTGGGATGCAGTTTGCGTCAATTCTCACTTACACATTACTGATTGAGGCGTGACCATGGACCAAAGTCCAACCCCCGCATTTGACCTTATATGGAAGTAAGCCCTACAAACACCTTTCGTTGACAGCTAGACTGTGTTTGATCCAGAGACATCTGCGAATCTCAAGTATGACCTGACGTGACGTAGTTATTTAATTGCTATACTTCACATGTTCTAAAAATGTGTTTCTTTATTCTTGAGTTTGATTAGTACTTTCAGCTGGCCGAGTTACAACGTGTGCAAAACACTGTCGCTCACACTGTACCAAGTACCCGGGGGGGGGGGTACTGCCATACCAAAGCGGTGGGGGTGTGCCGCCAGAGCCCCATGGAGCACATGGAGAGAGAGAGAGAGAGAGAGAGAGAGAGAGAGAGAGAGAGAGAGAGAGAGAGAGAGAGAGAGAGAGAGAGAGAGAGAGAGAGAGAGAGAGAGAGAGAGAGAGAGAGAGAGAGAGAGAGAGAGAGAGTTCACATGGAGGCCAACTGAATGACATGCTGATTCAACTATGTAATAGCTATTAGCTATTATGCTTGTTTTGGTATATTGGAGAGTAGAGTGATGTTGCGATGTCAGTAAAATCAGTATCAGTTAGGATCTTTGCATAAAGCAATCTGCCTTTATTCTTGAGTTTGATTAGTACTTTCAGCTGGCCGAGTTACAACGTGTGCAAAACACTGTCGCTCACACTGTACCAAGTACCCGGGGGGGGGGGGGTACTGCCATACTAAAGCGGTGGGGGTGTGCCGCCAGAGCCCCATGGAGCACATGGAGAGAGAGAGAGAGAGAGAGAGAGAGAGAGAGAGAAATCAAGGAATTTATGGTCACCAAGAGAGAATTATTGAACAATTTATCTAATATCTATAAGCGTAAGGTAAGCCCTAGCGGAACGTTTTCATTGGGAAATTTCCTCTTCGATGAAAGAGAGAATGATCAGGTTTAATTGGGGCACAAAGAGAGAAAATTTACATTTTGTCTTCGGACAGAGAGAGAAAAATGGCCAAAAACAGGGGCATTTGCGCGGCACATACATGTATACCTCAGTATAGGGAGTACCCCCCTCCGGGACCACGTATCCCGTGGCGGTATCATATCACCCCCGTTTTTCGTACATTGCATTGGTTGCCTCTCAAGTTATGTGTGCAGTTTAAACTGTTGACACTGACTTATAAAACCACACACAATGAAGTACCGTCATACAAAAAAGACATGCTCACACTTCGCTCAGAGAACCAACTGCGGCTTGAGGTGTCCTTGTCCAGGAGGCAGCTGGCTGACAGAGCCTTCTCCATTGCTGCCCCCACATTGTGGAATAACATTCCACTTGTTCTTCGCCCGGCTCCCTCGGCTGATGCCTTCAAGAAACAATCGAATTGTTCACTCTTGCATTTTAGATTAAATTAGCTTGAGTTTTATTGAATTCAACATTTAATGTTTTATTGTTACTTTTTTATTATTAATGAACTTGGAAAGCGCGTTTGAGCAGTTCAGGCTACAAAGGGCGCTTTATAAATATACGTGATTGATTGATTGATGCCGCGAAGTAAAATGGAGCGTCACTGTTTTGTCACAAACATTTCTTTCCTAAATAAACAAAGCAAACACATCTACATTGACAATTATTTGGTTGATTTCTTTTTTAGATAATAAAATGCTATATAAATATACATACGGCGTACGAATACATATCACGCGTAAGAAACCTCATTGATAGCTGGCATTGACAAACGGAAGGACGGATGCTGGGGTTAAACGGATCTATATGAGTCAATCGATGAATGCCGCTGACGGACGATGGAATTAAATGGACCTCTCTAATTATGTTGATGAATGCTGCTGATGGATGTTGCAGATAACGGACCTATAGCGTTGTGATGCTTCTGGCGAATGATGGAGTTAAATGAAGATAGATGTCCGAGTTTACTCTATTGTTCTGAAACGTAGAAAACTAGCAAATAAAACTAATACGTTTCCGGACCAAATGCTTGCGCAAACATCAAATGAAACAAATTCGTCCCTTTTTAGGAAGCTCTTTGAAAAGAGCAAATGCAGACAGAATCAAGTCAGCAATATTGAAAAGCTGAGATGTAGATATATAGAGATACACGAGCGATGTAGGGGAGACCGACATTAACGACATTAACGAGGTGTGGAAAAACATTACTTTTTAACCACCTACAACTTGTTTCTGAATGTCCACATAATATCAATTCACGCAGCCACGTTTTTTTTTATTCGAGAATGAAACTTGAAACATATATACTGGTGTTATGCCAAGTAGAGACAATACAATCTACACAAATACATGTATCTACGGCAACTTTAGAAATACGCTTGCGTTCTGTAAGAGTCAAGGGTGCTATCATTTTGAACTATTTCAACACAAGACTAGAATTTATTACATATTCAATAATGCACTACACATGTTTATTAAAACAATTTATATTACATAATGATATTAATATATAACATGTCTCACGGTCACGATTAATTTTCTACACGTGCACGATATATAAATATGCTATATATTGAAATATATACTAGGGAGCATAACATTGTACGATGCTCTTCCTATATTGTTCTCTTTATGCTATTAGATAATATCTCACTCTGATTTGCTTTGTACGCATACCTATTGTAACGAGTTACAATACATTTGAATTGAATTGAGGTTAAACTAAAATTCAAGATATGTTATCTCTCGACGACGTGCCTTCAACTGCAAAAAAATATATTTGGGTCAAGTGGTTACAATTGTAATAGGGCAAGTCTTACAACTGTAACAACGTTCGCGCGGCTCGCCCCGGTGGCACAGCCAGCGAGTTGTGAGCTCATAAATACCGAACGAACTGAATTTGTTTAACCACAACATGTGAACGCTTCGTTTTACATGTGAAGCTTAGCGACTGGTTTACAACCAGTACTGTAAATGATAGCAGCGTGAATTTGTTTAAAAACAATATTGATTTATGACAGAGCCCTATTTGAACAATTAATCAATATTGCATGCTTCATTGAACTGTGGATGTTCGTGTCTGTGTGCGTGAATACGTACGTGTGTGTATCATTCAATCAACTATAACTAACATTACATATACAGTGTCATTCGCTATTTCATATTCCATTCAATAATTTACAGTTCATTCACAATTGCTTGTTATGTCAGAATCCGGAGAACGTGTCCCCTTTGGCAACCAAACACGAAAAGCTAAGTTCACGAAGACACAGGACCTAGAGGCAATATCTAAAGATAGAAATGGGTGACGTCGATTGTTCTCTGCCTTGTGCGCCTGACGGCACATGGAGTGAATGAGACTGTGTGTGTCTGAGTTTGGTTTTGAATGCTGCGAACGTATATGTGACCCACCTGAGTCTAGAGTAGTATGCTGCTGCTGGATGGTTGGGTTAAGCAGACTTTTCTGTGCCGACTAATGTTGGAGTTAAACAGAACTGCACCGGATGCACATGCATCGAATGCAACCGACCGTTAAATTGTGACGTTAACCCCCTCCCCCATTGCATTACAAGCAGCGTCTTTGGAATGCTAATTTAACATGCCTAAATCGATGCAGATCATCGCTCGGGTTACCTATTATGAAACATGCCAAGATAAGTATGCATGTCATGCGGCTTGTTTGGTTAACAAATTGGCAACAATTGCGATGCTACGCCAACGCACTGTACTATTTTATCGCCTCGTCCAATAAATCACGAATCGGCGATTGTCCCAACAAGGTCACATGTTCATTTAGTATTTATTATATTACGTCACAACCAGAAAATACAGTTTAACTTCACGGGAGTGGCGTGTACATTTCCTCTCTTCATTACTTAATAAGAGCATGGTGGCCAGCAACAGCTTCCGAAGGTCGTACTAAACGTATAATGCCAACGCAAATAAGTAAACCTTTTGTTCCGCAGCCGAAACACAGCACCGTGTGTCTTAGCAATAAAGCACGATAAATGATTGTCGACTATTTCTTGCAGGGCTTAATATTCATGGTATACATTTTTGATCGGCATGACTATATTAGTTTTCTGGTGTTGTAATTTATTATTGTTTCACGAAACAGCTCATGCAACGAGAGCAGCATATCAATAACTGTCGACAGAAGATTAATTAGTAATAGATGAGTAATAAATGTCACAATCAGGGTTTGACGGCGGCGTTTAGTGTTATTCATTGCGCAAATTGAGCGTTCATCTGTGCGTGACCGTAGTGTGGTAGGCGTCCTTCCTGTGCAGTCGCACGTACGTAGAGTATGTGTGGATGTTTCCTATTGTGCCTACATAATACCTTGATTAAAAAATAAAAATTCTTCTACTTATTCCAATAAGGAATAAGGGCGCATTTAGCCAACCGTAAATGAAGCTCCGCTGCTGTCTACGTTCCTCTGTCAGTCCACCGGTTTGGTCCACTATTTGATGTTAGCATTTCATTAAGACGTCCAAGAGGTGGTTGTCCTTGAAACGTTCTATCAAGCCCTATCATTTACAAAGGGAGGGAGGGAAATTCTGGGTGTCTAATAACAATACGTCCATATTTATGTATATGTGCACGTGTACAAACGAGTATTATAAATGGCTGTAGCAATGTTTGGTAGAATCAACAGTTCTGTTTAAAAAGGGCTTCAAACTGGAAACCTGGTTTAATGATGACGGTCTTCGCACGTGCCGGTTGTCAAACGGAGGTACGCCGATTATCATAATCACAATCACTTCCGCAAAACGTTCCTCATTTGGAATAACTCTTAATTGATTAATTATTCAAGACGGTAGTTCACCTGGTTCTCAGTGTCATTCCATTTATAACTACTCGGGACCCGCTCATAGATCCTACTGGACACGGGCCAAAGATTGTGCCGGCCTACCGCAGTCGCTATTGGCTGCAGGGTGATCCCACGCCAGGCTGAAGACCGCCCCCACTAGCCTGCCCGTCTAGTCGTTCTACATAAACCTGTCTCTTTCTCCTGCAGGGCTGAAGACACGACCGCAGGCAGCAACGCGACAAAGGCAACCGCAAACAACATCTCGTCTCTTCCGTCGCCGTCCACGGACCTCGTGTGTGTGCGGAACCTGCTGCAGTTATCGGTTTGTGTTGGATTACGCTGGGACTCCGACCAATGATGACGTTTCATGCTTCGTCGTATCACTGGACTCTAGCCCTTGTGCTCATGACGCTTACG
>OY759264.1:45181263-45236263 GCA_963662155.1 Lamellibrachia columna | reverse complement strand
GATATTTTGCAATACGTATTCCGGCTGCCGAAGTTCGGTACCAATCGTCAAGACCACATCCAAACGACAACATCCACTGCGCCTCTACGACGGATTGGAGTCCCTAGTCGAATCTGAACGAGACTACGACGAGGTGGCGCCACTGTTGGTACAAGACGTCGACTCCAGACAGACTTCCATGGCCGATACGCCGTCGCTCGAAGACCGGTCACTTCCGCCGCTGGTCACGTGGCTGCAGAATAGGCGGAAAATCGAAAACGAGAGCGAGGTTCCAACGGAAGATGCAGAAGAGCGATTTTGGCGGATAATATTGGCCGCGTTGACCTCTACGATCAACAGACCACTGGTAGGTAGTAACTAATTAATTCCCACAGATTGGAAAACTAATCAAACTATTTGATTGACACCTACTGTAAAAAACCCACAATTTAATCGCCACCTATATGGAGATGATACACACTTATACCTTTCCTTGGCTACCCCTGATCCAAATTGCTCCTTAAACCAACTCAGGGATTGTCTCCGGGATATATTCCACTGGATGACCGACAGGAAACTAGATCCAAATGCAAATAAAACATAATTTCTTATTTTTGGTACACGAAATCAACGAGGTATTACTGACTGTTTTTCCCGACACCTATGCTAAGCCAGAATTTCACACCGGCCGTCTCAGCACGGAATTGAGGACTTACCTTTGATCATAATTACAATTTTAGACAGCATATTTCACAAACTTGTTGCTGCTTTTATCTTATTCGTGACCTTCGTCTTATTCACCGGTATATGTCTTTTGCAACTGCTCTAGTTAGCAGTAGATTTGACTATTGTAGTTCTTTTTATCATAATATTGCTCTCAATGATATTTTGAAACTTCGACGTGTGCAAAATTGTTTGGCAAGGATAGTTATCCGGTCTCCCCGTTTCTATAACTGAGTATCGCTTCTTAACTCATTGCATTGACTCCCTGTCCGATATCGCATTATTTTTAAAATCTGTACACTTTCATCGAAGCAACCAGCATATTTATATACACTGCTCACTCCTGCGGGAGAACCCATACTGCTTCGATCATATAATTCTAATCTACGTTTTATTCGCAGTGTTTAGACAAATGTCGAAACTAATGCTTTTTCAATTGCTGCACCGACTCTGTGGAACTCACTCCCTGTTAATGTTAAGTCTGTAGGAAATATAACAACATTTCGCCGTAAACTAAACACCCACCTGTTTAAACGTGTTTATCCTCCACAGCTCTCGAGCGTACCAATCCAATTGTTTACAACTGGAACTGCTTATCATTTAGGAACTGCTTAGCCCCTTTTCTTTTAGTGCGCTGCCCAGCTTGGGTCTCCCAAGGATTTTAGCGCAATATAAGTATTTTGTATATTATTATAATATCTAAGATGGAAGGGTAAATTAGTTTGATTTGGGACGCCATGTTTTTTTGTCACAGGAAGCGAGAAAAAGAGAATAGCAGGGACAGGGACAGGGAAAGTACGAAGAAGATGGAGAGAGATGGGGGGGGGGTGGAGATGCATAGTTAGAGAGACAGTTTGATAAGAAACCACAATATATTCATACCTCCGTTTTTCTTGATATCTACTCGAATCCCTCAGCTGGTTAATAATTGGATTCTTTATTAGAAAGCCAGTGCTTAATTCCGGTTTCCTGTACGCAAAGTCATGATATTCTATACCCCTTCATTACGACGCCAATATAACCCCCTGCGGCAAGAGAGTCTCGATTGAAAGTTCTAGCACTGGTTTACGTCCCAGGCACAGCCAGAAATAGTAGAAGACACGCAATCTATGGTGCATTCATCAACTATGACGTATTGGTGAATGACATCTACCTGCATTCTCGATTGCCAAGTGGATGTTATTTGCATAACAAATCGATCATATGATAACAATGTTTCAATGTAGGGCGCAGTGTCTGAAATGATACCTATGCTTCGTTCATTCATCTGCCGTTTATTTATCGACAACAGTTTACTAACTATGGTGATTCCAAGCAGCCACGCAAGTCCAATATTGTATACGCGACCAGTCTTTTTGTACACATCCCTGGTTGATACAGACACGCAAACATACGTGGAACTGAACTCTGTTGCTGTTCCAACCTTAACCAGTGGATTTATTTCGCCTATGTCTTTGTCACTAATTTCCGGACGGTGGCCCAATTAACCATACATTCAACATCCCAACATCACTATTATTATTATAATTATTACAATTATTATTAATGTTATATGCGATACCTATGACCAATTACTAGAACACTGAATGACATCATATCACGCTCTTGGTTTGGGCCGTTTTCGTCCTTTGGTTGTTACACCTTTGGTTGTTACACCTTTGGTTGTTACACCAAGGCCTATTGTATATCTACATAGAAAAAGGCGCAGTTCTTACAAAGACCAACTTAATTTGTCGCAGCGTATATTTCGTACCCCAGCCAGTCTATTAGCCTACCTCATCAGTCAGCCAGCGATATCAGCGGTGTCTCGCAGATTCAAAAGTAGGCTTGTCTCTTGACTCGCAGAAACAGCAAGTTTTTTAGCATGTTCAGTGTCACCACAGTAAATCAATATCGTCTAGCAACACCTCTCTTTGACGCCTTCTACCGGTATATTCCGATTAGCTTTAGCACCGAAGCTGTACAAATATTCCCAACAGTGCAGTAACAGTTGCAAGAAACAGGAACAATGAGATGTTATACCATTTTGCATGACGTTCTCTATTGATTTTCCACTTATACAACACATCGCATTGTTTGAAGCTGCAACTGGAACGATATTCAATCCCGTGTGTATTGTGGCGGAGTTACCTTAGGTGGGAAAGCCAGGAGGATAGGACAGACTTGTTACATGGTGAAACTCGGTCTTACGTCATTAAATTTCCTTCAAATTCAAAGTCGCGTTTCTATTAGACAGATTCATCATCGTCATCATGTGACGTCATCTCTCGGAAGGTCGGTTGTCGTGGTTCGCCAATGATGTCTATACTGCGCCGTTCTTATCAGATATGTTTAATGTTTCCCATCTGTGTCTTGATGTTGTCTGTCCATGTGTCTCTTTGTCTTCCCTGTCTCTTTCACCCTCCCCCATTCCCTCCAGTGTCTCCCGTTGTGTTCCCTCCTGCCTTATGATATGCCCAAAAATGTTAGTTTGTGTCTCTGTATTTTGTTGAAAAGTTGCTTTTTATTCCGGCCCCATTTAGTACGTCTACGTTGGTGACAAGTTCAGTTCAGCTGATATTATTCTGAGGCATCACATTTCGAATGTATCTAGTCTGGTTTGGCATGGTTTGGATACTGTCCATGTTTCGGCCAAAAATATAACATTCCTAGAAAGACTATGCCTATTAATATATTATATCCAGCCTAACAAATAACGCCCGTACGTTGTATAAAAGTTATTTATAAATAGATAGAATGCTAAGCTCACACGTGATCAACTGATTAGAACAACTTCGCTTCTGTCAATATGGAAACATTAAACATATGAAATGTCTTGTTTTGTTCTGGAAAGTTGTGCCTCTCCTTCCGTTAAGCAATATTTCTAGGATGGGCATCTGGAGAATTTGCCAAATAGCTGTGGTGTCGTACAGTAACCTTCAATATACGCTCATAGAGAAACGCCCTTTGCGAACTAGCGGTCATTGGCACTGCTCCTAATGGCGAACAAATAGAAGGATAAAGCTTCGCGTGGCATTCATAACGCCCTAATAGAAACTTAATAAGCACTATTAGACCGCAGGCAACGTCGTAATGGAATTTATGCTGGCATCGTGAGTAATATATTTTATACCTATCGCAGAATGATAAAAAGATGGCTGTCCGGGAAAGTGAACTGTTAGTGTAATAAAGTATGCTGGCAATGCGTATCATGGTATAGACTGGAGTCGTGACATTGTGCGCACAAAGGAAAGCTTAAGTTATTTTATCGAGCAATTTACATTTTGTCATAATCATTCTTAATAAAATATGTGCGTGAATACGTTCTTCGGCATTTGTGATTAATCTGTGAAAATGACACCCCTAAGGTCGCTCCAGTCAAGGGATGAAGGTGAAGGAAGGTGATTGTCTCTCCATGCTTCTGTATCTCGCCTCCCGCCCGCCCCTCCCCTGCTCACCTTTACACCGTCTCTTCCTCCTTCACCTTTCGCTCTTCTTCCTCTTGTCATCTTCTGTAATACTACAATACGATTCTCTGGTGTAACAAAATACCGATTATACATTGTTTCAATTGTCCGTAGAAATATCAAGTTCAAATAATGACATTTTAACGCATTCACGCGATCCATGTGCAACAAACTTCGATTTGATACCGGTTGCCAAGTCACTGCAGGGGAATATTTGCCGATCGGTTTGACCTATTTGTATAAAAATGCCTACTTTCTGTTCATCATTAATCCCTTAACCCGAAGTGTCGTTGGGGCACCACCGATGACTATGCAACCAGCTGTCTCCACCTCTGCCTGTCGTCTGCCGCCCTTTGTGTCTCTGAGATGTCCAGGCCTGTCTACTCTCTCACGTTGTCTTCCCACCTCTTTCTCTGTCTTTCTCGTGTTCTTGCTGCCCTGACGGTGCCCAGAATGGTCTTTGTCAGGCCGGATGTCGTGAGACGTGGCCGAACCATTTCAGTTTCCATACCTTTTGCGTGGTCAGAATGTCTTCATAGGGCCCGATGGCCTGTTGGATTATTTTGTGGACCTATTCATTGGTTACATGGTCCTTATATGAGTCTTTCGATATCACCTCATTTCCATGGCTTGGACTCTGCTTTGTAAGAGTCAACGTCTCGCATGCATATATAATATTGACATGGAAAGTGATCGCATCAGTCTGATTTTGGAACGAAGGGTGATGTTTTTGCAGATTGCTCTGAGGATGTCAGTCAAACCTTTCCACAAGCTTGAATTAATTCATCTGGTAGGTTTCAACTTCAGCTGATTTCATTTTCTTCAAGGATTTAACTGAAGCCTCCACTTCTTCACGAAAAATTGGGAAGTTATCCTAGTGTATTCTTACTGTTGCTTATCAAAATAAATATTTATACAAATTTTCCCCAGCATGTATGAACAATCGTTATAATACATCGTTTTGAGTTTAATTTCGTCGCGTCTGCGCAGTCTAGTGAAACTTGTCAGTGACGTCATAGTGGGAATAGCTCCCTATTTGCCAAATGTTGCACCAGACCCGTCCTCGTTTCAATCCTTGTACTAACGGCACATTTCTTTTCCGGTCGTTAATGCGCATGTGTCGATATTGAAACGTAGACGCACTCGAGTAAATGCATGAGTTCATCCATGAGATCACCTATGAGTTCACCCATGAGTTCACCCATGAGTTCATCCATGAGTTCACCCATGCCACAACTTACGTCTATGTGCAGATGTTGCGCATTGTTGGTATATTTGTTCAAATTTCCTCACTTACAATAGTTTGCAATTGTGGATAGTATATTGTGTTGAAATTTGACTAGAAACACAATAACGTTGTTTTTATATGGAACTAGATTACGTTCATCAAGTGCACACATGCTGCGTGTAACACATCGTAAACAACGACGTTGCCCGGACAACGAAACGTGTATCCCTCCCCGCAAACTGTCCATTTTGAATTTATAACCAAGTTGTGGCATCGGTGATATGGTGAGTGGCGCCACTGTCAGGGAGCGTGACGCAGACGTCATTTCAAAGCTTGAGCCCGACATTGGGTGATTTACGACAGAGGCGTTCTACGGCACCAAATATAGAGATTAATGATTTGACAACGTTGAAAATTATCAGCGCAGCTGTGTGAATGTCTACGCGCGTAAGCGATGTGTTATTAAGTCGTATATAAGTCAATTAAACGTCCTTGGTAATGAGAGAGGGTGTATCGACAAACAATGTCAACTACCAACGCTATATGAATTACTTAGAAATAATGGCTATTAACTTATGTGTGCCGCCGCATCTCAGATAAACCTGTCAATGACTCAAACTGAAGCAACGTGTTAGTGATTCCTGGAATACGTAGTCTGTCCTTTTGTCATCTATACAACCCCCCCAATCGCCTTCCCAATTTCCTTACTTCTGCTGCGCTTTTTGATATGCCCACATAATAACATCTCACGCAGCAACTGTTCATGTTTCGTGAATAAAATTTGAAACATGTCTACTATAATAGTATAAAGGGTTATGCCAAGTAGAAAATTAAAATTCAGGATCGTCCACGTGCGTTGAACTGCAAAAATTGTGTTTGGGGCAATTTGTTACAATTGTATTGGGGCTAATTGTTACAATTGTAAAAACGCTCGGGCGGCTCGTACCGATGGTTCAGCCAGCGAGTTGAGTGCTGACAATGACTGAAAGTGCGACATTTGTTTAACCACAACGTGTGAACGCTTTGTTTCACTTGTGAAGCCTAACGTACTGGATTATAACCAGTACTGTAAATGCTAGTAGCCTCAAACAACATTAACATATATATGAGAAGGGCGGGTTACACATAAATATAAACAAAATTCAACTTTCGATAAGCTAATGTCTCTCTAGTCCACGTGCCATCTGGGTGTTTTGCATTGGATAACACTATTGTTGATAATGGCACAGACCTCTATTTGAGCAATTCATAAATATTGCATGATTCATTGAAATGTGGATGTTCGTGCGCGTGTGCGTGAGTTCGTACGTGTGTGCATAATTAAATCAATAGGATTGACATCACACACACACACACACGCACGCACGCACGCACGCACGCACGCACGCACGCACGCACGCACGCACGCACGCACGCACGCACGCACGCACGCACGCACGCACACACACACACACACACACACACACACACACACACACACACTCACTCACACACACACACACACACACACACATTCACACAAACACACACACACACACTTTTACATGTACTCATATATATATATATATATATATATATATATATATATATATATATATATATATATATATATATATATATATATATAATATATATATATATATATTATATATATATATATATATATACACACATACAATTTTACATGTACTCATATATATATATATATATATATATAATATATATATATATATATATATATATATATATATATATATATATATATATATATATATATATATATATATATATATATATATATATATATATATATATATATATATATATATATATATATATATATATATATATATATATATATATGTACAATGGATAATTCACAAAAAATACATTCTCATACTTTTCTAACCGGCATAAAAGGGTAAATATTATCGTGCGAATGCGTTCGTTAAACTATTTCCTTGCACTACAAAGGTTTGTCAAGTTGTGTAAAATTATAAAACTGTTGTTATACGCAACAGTAATGCGTTTCACAGTACGAATTAAATAAAGTTGCTTTAATGGTACTGCTGCATAAGTGAAATTTTCTGGCTAAAACATTTGCCTGCGCATAAATACATATTTTCTGCCTGGCAATAGCATCGTCACCAGTAAGGTTTAAGGTTGTTGTTTATAATGTGGCCAAGGTATTTCCATTTCTCAATGTTAGGTAGTGATTGGTTATTGATAACAACAGGGCAAATATTTGTCTTCTCCTGAGGTTTGTTATCAATAACCATACAGTAAGGTTTGTTGGCATTGTAAGTTAATGTATGTAATGTATAAGTGTGTATAATACAATTAATGTAATAACGCTAACATGAACGAGCGACAATTGCTTTGCGATCCACGCGTTCTTTGTTGTACCAACTTGCCCCGCATACGGGGCTAATTGTTACAGTCGACCGCGCTTTGGAAATGTCACATATCTACCTCACAACAATATGAAATATCAATGGAATGGTACATTTTATTAACACGAATAATACATTTAATGTATACGTTAACAAAAATAATGCAACTGACACACTTTTCAAAAAAAAAGTTGCTTTAACTTAAATTTGTAACAACTAGCCCCTGTCTCCCCTACGCACGCACGCACGCTCGCACGCTTAACGACATACACAGCGATTCGAAGAAGTAGATCTCTGGCGTATGTGTTGATTTCAAACCATGTAGCGTAGGCGCGAAACATTTCGTTTATCTTCTTCCATCAAAAGGTCAGCGCTTTATTGCAGCGATAACCAGCTCTGAAAAGGATGATTACCTCCAATTACCAATGACGCTGCTGACCACCGATTTGTAGCAGCAACACGCGCAGCGCTTCTCCACGGTCCCTTCAGCGTATACCAGGAGGAGAAAACCGCGTCAGGAGAAACTGTCACTTCGTTTCGGGTTGGAGTTTTCGGACTCGCAAATTACTAATCGATTGTTGTAGACGATTAGATTTGCCGTCCAGACGGTCGGTCAGGTTAAACAAAAACTCACATGAACAGACAACAAAGCAACACAGAATAAGTACTCGTGATTAGCACCCAAGGAGGAGATCCGTCTAATTCTGCATGTGCCTGCGGCTAGCGGTTCACGCTTTTGTTCTCTATCCAGCGTTTCAAGGAATACTCATCACCATCTTATATCCACTCTGACGCAAGTGTCCGATTTAGTGTCTCGGGGCATTCAAATTAGAACATCCCTACACGCCTTCATAAATTACCCAGTGTTTCCTCGTCGATCAATGTTTTACTGTGGGCCAAGCACTCATGTGTTACAACAGCCGACCACACAGGTCAGTGGCGAATAAATATAACTATTGCCAACGTACATTACCCCGTGTCTCACGAAATGTAACAACGCTCCCTCCTTTTAGGCTCACATAGTATCTAGAAAATGAGTTAATGTTCCATGGAACATTGAGCGGATATTACCCATTTTGTGTATGTCACGAATGTTACACGCTGGGAGATTGTGGGGACTTCCGCCACAGCGCCCAGCTGGCGATTACAATACACGCATCATTTCGCTACTTTTATAACCGAGCCAGACAGTCGAATATATTTACCTGTTAACATACCACGCGCCATTATTGCTATTTTAAGCACAGCAACCTATTTCTCGGATAATACGAGATTTATAAGACATAATATTAATAAGAAGTAGGGATAAAGGCCAGCGTTTTCGCGACAAACCTCACAATCCCCCAGTGTGCAACAAGCAGCACGCTGTTCGATTGATCCGCTAGGAAGGCCAATTATGCCAAATCATACTAGCCGAGTTGCCCGGCGTTGCACGAGAGAAACGGCAGCCACTGCACGAGATTGTGCCAAGTTTTGGTACTGCGATGTCGATAGCAATGACAACTTCTTGCCCCCAAAACCATATATAACTGCCGGCTTCACGAAACGTTCGTGCCGTATGAAGAAGCTGTTTTAGGCGTTTGATGCAGTTCACGCAACTTGGAACAATCGTGGAAAACATGCATTCGTTGCTAACAATTGTACGGAAATACGCACTACTATTGTTCCGAGTTACGTAATTTACGTCAAACGCCCACCTATGTTCATTCTTGATGTCCCAACGCCCTGGGGAATTTCGAATATGTAATGTACGAACCATTACCACGTGCCCCCGGGCACATGAAGGCGAAATCGACGGAGATACGAGAGAATATACATACATACATACATACATACATACATACATACATACATACATACATACATACATACATACATACATACATACATACATACATACATACATACATACATACATACATACATGCACAATCACAGATTACGTTATAGCATAGAAACTACAATTGCGTCGTTGTCTTCTTGCAGAATTACAAATGACGTCAAAGGGAAACACTATGGAATACCTTCGTGTTCGCGCAGAAACGGACTTCCTCAAAGGGAACTTCACTTTGATAAGCAACTTCAGCGTTCGGCGCTGCGACAGGTGCAAGTCATAACAGTTTCCCAGCTTAGGTGGGAGTTACTTACATCATAACTTCGGACGTTACCAAGTTGTCGTGCATGTGACGAGACGAACAAAATTACGACAGGTCAATCTATTTCAGCCTAGACGTGGATAATTCAATGAAACTTTTTTCGTAGCATGTTTAATTCTACTTAGCAGCCTCAACAGGCCATCGTCGGTGATAATGTCACTGACGTAAGCTGTAAAGAAAAATGTAATAATTCAAACGTGTCGTTATTAACAGGAAATTGCGAATGGATTGGCAACGAAAAAAAGAATATATAAAATGAAAAGGCAATGTGTCATAGTTTCTGATTTTCGGAAAATCACGCAGGCCATAAAGGAAAGCTGTACAAAAGTAACTCGTATTGTTGATAATTCAAGTGTTCAGCAGCCGACACAGGCAATTGTCTGTCTGTGTAGAAATATCAAAGCGTGTTCTGATAAATACTGTTGTCTCTTGAAACATCCACAACTGAATTGCATGTCACCAGTTGTACCTGTGTCCGTTGATCTTTAAAATAAATACTGGTACTACAAGTGCGACTGATGACCTGTGTTGGTTTGCAATGTGTTTGACAAATTGTGTCGTGGAGCGTCGACTTAAGAAGTTTCTAAGAAAACGATGACACTTTATATTCACGATAAGTACATTTATCAAAATATGCTACAGTTTAACTTCGTCTAATTTCTGGTTGTTAAATGCCCGTGTTTTTAAAGTCTTCGTATGGCGTCACTAACGAAAGTCACGATACAACTTAATATATGGGAACGCACACGCACACGCACACGCACACGCACACGCACACGCACACGCACTCAACCAAATTAAACCAGAAAAGAATACAATTCGCGGTGATAGTCACGCATGTCAGGCAAATTGGTTCGATTATAATCGAACGTTATGAACTGTTACTGTTGCAAGCAATAAAGTCTACGCAACGTTTCGAATTATTCTTTATTTATCAGCAATCATATACTACTAGGACGAGACATTGACAACTTTAGTCAACAACCATCGGCGACCTAAGGCGCCTATATCAGCTGTTTGTTCATTCGAGTTAACAAAAGCGGCGCCAGAATACTTATTATAGAATGTTATGGTGGTACTATAACGAGTCCCGTCGTGGTGTTATTGCGCTCATTAAATGTAGTGCAGGAGAGAAAACAACACAACATGCAGTGAAAAGTAAAGATTACGAAGATGTAATCATTAACAAAAGTCATTTGACAATCCAGTAATAATAATTATTATAATAATACAGTTTTAACACAAGACAGTAAAGCGTTAACCAAAACAGTACAACTCTAACATAGAACAGTATAACTTTAGCTTAAAATGTACAACTCTAACATAAAACATTTTAACTATGACGTAACTATGACATAAAATAGTAACATTTTAAATTAAAACAGTAACGTTTTAATGTAAAACAGCAACGTTTTAATAAGAAACAGTAACACTTTAACGTAACCCGGTACATTTCTAGCAAAAGCAGCTCAACTCTGACACCAAACAATGTAACGTAAACCTTTAACAAAAAACTGCATCGGTTTAACATAAAACAGTACAGCTTTAACATGAAACACCACACCATTATCGCAGAACACTGTATATTTAACGTGAAACAGTTTTAACATAGACGAATACAACGGCAACATGAAGCGGTGCATCGTTAACATAAAATAGCTTCTGCGAAAAACAGTATTGTAAAAAAAAAACTTTAAAAAGAGAAAGAGAGAGAGAGAGAGAGAGAGAGAGAGAGAGAGAGAGAGAGAGAGAGAGAGAGAGAGAGAGGCGGTGCAGGATCGAGATGGTTGGAAGAAAATAATCATGCGAGTTACCATAAGTCGAGTACGACTTGATGGAACGTGAGACATGAGATGAATAACGCTGACATTGCCGAGGAACCGAGCAGTCAGAACGTTGTTGAGATACGTGTGGTGTGCTGTTAGCTGTGTCTTGCATTTGCATCACCGCTGTAGGCGATAGTCTCATGTCAACATGTTCGGCACAATCACAGGTGGAAAGCTAATTTGACTTTACAACAACAATACATGCAAATCCCTGATTTTCTTCTTTTTTCTCCTTCGAATTCAGTCAATCATTCCGCTTCACAATCCTATTTATGACATCCGTAAAGCCTTGTCATAGCAACCATGTATATTACGTTACTAGGGCGGCATATATCTGCCAAATCAAACTTCCTCACATCCTCACAGTATATTCGCATACAGATTCATTAAATTGTGCGTAGCTTACACAATAAGGCCAGTTCCGACGACATTTTTAACCCATTGCAAATGCTAGTCACCATTGGCGTCACCATTGGCGTCACCATTGCCCGTGGTTGCTATTCCGCTTACCATAGTCGGAAGTTGTGTGTGGCACAGCAGCAATGTCAATTCGAAAACGTTAAAAAGCTTGTCTTATAATAATAATGAACTTATGTAGCGCATATATCTTCAGGAACCTGAGCTCAAAGGCGCAACAAGACATAATCATTAAGCATAATCGTGAACAGGTACGCGCAAAAGTCATTATCAGATCCACCGAAGATTTATGACATCCATTCTGTCTTTCTGATTTCTGGTTGGTCATTCGTGTTGTCCACCCAGCGAACCGCGTGTTCCTGGCCATGATTCTGAAGCGCAGCCGGTGGTTTTGGCGGTCGATACCGGTACGCTTGCGTCAAAATCAGCGTTTACAAGAGGCGACGGGAGTCGCTGCAGATGACGTGATTTTTAAGACAATCGTGACTCACGTGACATGGTTATATAAAACACGCCAACGAGAATACGTATCGCCAGTCCATGTCTACGACTTTATGGTAATAGGCAAGAAACCGAATGTTATTACGCCAATGTGTGGACGAGTGCCAAAGCACTGCACGGAAATTAGCTTTGCCTGCCCAATCTATTTTTAAAAGTGTGCAGATTGGCTACAGACACAACTGTTTCTTATAGTTCTTTCCAGTTTATTCAAGTTCTGTTAAAAATTTGTTGTCATAAACTTGTCTTGGCCAGCACCTAGATAAATCTGTCACTGTAGCATGTATTTTAGGAACATGTCGTTACAACAAAGGACAACAGTGCGGTGGCGATTTTTTCTGATTAGTCTGTTAGGCTAACACTCGTTAAACAGTCGCTCGGGCTACGGACTGGGCTTCACAAATTAAAAAGATCACTAAATATGTTGAATTAAATGCGCTATCAGTGTAGAATCGTCGCCAGAAGAAACAGAAAACATTTCAACAAACTATATAATTATGTTCAGCTAGCACTACCCTGCTTTACAATGCATTTGAAATGTACCACGCTTTTGTATAACTGTCGTTGACTCATCCGTCAGTCTAAATAGTAACATAACTCCTTAAGTGAACAAGTTGTCATAAAACCCGGCAGCCTATCAGATACGTGGTCATATGTTAGCTAAAACGTCTTGTAAAACTCAAATACTCGCATTACTTGTGCAATGCCACACATTCCCAGTGTTGTAATATGTATGTCACTATGTCAATGTCACGCTATAAAAATTCAGGTATCCATCTATTTAATTGTAGACATTGTCACACAGCAAACACGCACGCATTGTGTCATTACCCTTAGGATGTCTAATAGTGAAGTGAATATTTTGATGTGACTTAGTGTCACAAGTTTCTCATTTTTATATTTTTTGTCCTGCACTTTGTCCTTGACTTGCTTAACAGAATATACATCACACTGTTTAACTATCACAATCACAATCGTATACAAACATTGTATGACACGAAAAATACAGTTATATTGTCTTTATTGTGACACAATTATCAACTTATGCAATAATAATCACATTGCATATTATACTTAAAATAAGTGAGCCAAACAGGTGAAATATACATCATTTCACATTAAAGATATTGATTAGAAAATGCACAATTTATGTGGGTCGCTCTTCACTGGAATAACATTAACTAGTGACAAGCTTATCACGCCGAACATTTCACCTGCAGAAAACTAGAACAGCTGACATTAAGCCGATTGCATACTAGTACATATATATATAGCCACAAAGGCCTCGTCTGATTGAATCTCTTGAATTTGTGATGGCTCCAGCTTGATAACACTGATAATGCAACAATGATATGGTACAACCATATTGTCATAAGCATTACAAAATACCTGTACAGTGTATATATATATATATATATATATATATATATATATATATATATATATATATATATATATATATATATATATATATATATATATATATATATATATAAATATATACATATGCAACTGCATCACCTATGTACAATATGACAAGTGTGTATTACTGGCAAATAGTATTTAGTGTACAGTGTCATATACACATAAACATCACTGTAGCATTTTTGTATTTGTAGTGTTATTGAATGTACACTACAGTATCAGTAGTCTCAATACAATCGTAATAGATGGGTCACCAACATTCATGGTTATAATTTTTGTTGTGTCACAAATACATTATTAACAATTAGTTTGTTTAAATCACATTGTTGCATTTACTTAGTCTTCAGTTTGTCTATGAGAAACACAATACAGTTGAATTTATCAATTATCAGCTTAACTGAAATAATAACATTACAGATTATATTTAAAATAAATGGAACCAAACACTGCAAAACATTACCAAGTTAAATATATATTTCTCTTCAATTTGTGACACTGACAATGAAACAGTTACAGCCATAATGTTATAAGCATATACAGCATATTACATACATGAATGTATCACTTACATACAATATGACAATGTGTATTAATAGTATAATTTAGTGCAGTGTCACATACACATAAGTGTCACTGGATGTAGCATCTTTCAGCAGTGACACCAAATGTGCACTACACGTGTCTGTAGTCTTAAAATAATCTAAGTGCACCTATTGTTTCTCTCATTCGTACTGCATGGCATCCCCACACAAATCATACTTCAGAAACTTGCTTATGCTTTTTCACCGCTGACACCCCCTCACACAATCTGACTCCAACTGTGCATGCCAGCCCCTCACTGAAAGACACCCTCTCACACTATGTGACCCTAAATTTACATGACACAACCTCACACTACAGGCCATTAGCCAGGGACTCGCTGTCCAGTTGCTGCAACGGCTTTATGGAAAATCATAACAGGTTTTTTTGCTTTTAAATAACAGGAATTTTGATTTTCAAATGATGGGATTTGTGTGGGACAATGAGTTTTTTTATTTTCCCAACTATGGGGTAAAAATGGGTGTTTGTATTGCATAAACAGGCTCTTTTTATTACGAACCATTATTTGTTGTAAGTTTACACAATGAGACATTACATGTGGTGGTTTCTGGATCCATTGAAATTTGCCGCCTAGGACAATAACCCTCACACAAATATTGGCCATGGACAAGTCGTTATCCATAACATAAGAACAACTAGCAGAAATAATAGACTGCATGTATCAAGCATCAATAAGAATACATTACTAATCTGTGACAAAGACTAATTAGTATATTTATGAGATAGCCAAGTACTGCTACAACATATACTTCTTATGGGGTAAGCAAATATTTTAAAGACCCCATATGGCCCAGAGGACCAGTGAAGTTATGAGACTATGCCCTGAAAATACCAGTAGTAGAGTAGAGGAGATGGGTGTAGATCAACTGGTGTTAAACCCTTACATCAATAAGGTCGGTTTGATTTTTATCAGATCAAAACCACCTTTGTGAACATCATGACTCATTGGACTGCTTACATTTAAGGATTTGCTAATGGTACATGATTTACAGCAACATTTAGGCAGTTTTTGTGTTCACATATGAACAGTACATGCATGAGAGTGTTGTTTCTCCAAATATTTTGATGGACATTTATTTGATTACTCCCAGCTAACTCATGACTGGTGTGTACCTGGTTTTTGCTTTGCATAACCGGTAAATAAAAAACCGGGTAAATTGGAAATTTTCACAATCCTGGCTAAGGGCCTGTCTCACTGTATGAACACCCATTACATGAAACCATTTAGCACTGCATGGAATGCTTGCATACTGCATGAAACTATATGTGTTGCTTGAAACCCCTGCATGAAAGTCGTATGACCAGCATGAAACCTCTAAGTGCTAACATTGGTTATATGTTAAACAAGTTGCAATTCATATTTAAGCTATGTGTAAATAAACGGTCAGGCACATGTGAAGAGACATACAATTACTTTAATGAATCTGCCAAATTTCCAAAGCCTGCATTCCGTCATCGCCAGCCATTTTACCTGGTAAAATGCCTCTGATTTCACCTGAATTCCATGCTCTTGGGATCTGAGTTCCTATAAACTGAATGATGTTTCTTCAAGAACATTCAAACCCCACATGTATATCTGCCAGTGACTGCTGTTTCAACTCAGTCCAATGCCAGTCCACTCCACAAGGCAATGGATGTGTATTCCACAGCTATGAGTTATCTGTTCTACATCATGAAAATGCATATGCGCTGCATGGTTCCTGCTTTCTTGGTTTCTTGGCCATTTCTGGGGGTGTATCTGGGTTGAACGATGGCACAGATGGAAAATCGAGGTCTGCCTCTTCCACTGAAATCAAATGAATAAAATATGTTCACTTAAAATGGACAATTGTGCTTCTCAATGTTTGCAGTACAAATACAGTATTTTATGACATTACAATTTTTATATCACTTATTAAGCCAAGAAAACTGCAAAATTAAATTTTTGGCTTCAATTTAAACATCAGACAAGCAAAGATTAACCATGGATATACGTAGCCACCTTTATTTTATACTTTTTTATAAGGCAGTAAAGAAAGAAAATTTTTCTCATGCAAAACAAGTAAAACATTATATGGTTTAACTTGCATCATGATTCATCTATTGCAAAACGAAAATATAATGGAAACATGTCAGTTAATTTTTTATATTAGTTCTGTCAGAAAGCAAAAACAGTAAATGGAGGGAACCCAAACTTTTTTCCTCATATAATGGCCCACTTGACGAAGGTAGCTTTGGAAAACCATCTGGATTTGTTATAGTGATGTAGCCTCCTTCACTGATATGGACTTATTATCTCATAGAAAAACGTAGCAAATAAAAACTATCACAACATAAAAGTTTGCCTAAAATGGCACAATATCCCATAAAGCTCCCTTTATCTGTTTGAAAGATGCGACATCCTCATCTTCTTCAGCAGAAGAAACCGGATCATCTATCCATTCAAGGATGAAATATCACCTCTGTCACAGATTACATTATGCTGGTATTTTGACATAACAAAACACAAAAGTTTGCACATCGCTCCCTCATCCATTTGAAAGGTGCGGCATCCTCGTGTCAGGCCTGTTGCTTTGAAAGGATGACCAGAACATTAAATCTCCCTCTGTCACAGATTGCATTACGCTCGTATTTTGAGCTTACATTCTACATTACCGTGCTGAGCACAACAGATCTCTGACAAGTATGGGATAACACCCTAAGACCATAGGGATCATAGTGTCTTCCCTATATCCCAAATGGAAACCAGCACAATATCACTATTACAGTAACTCCCCGTAAACACATTTTGTGTTACAATCCCAACTGATACCTAAGAATGCTGCATTACAGACAGACATGGCCGACTTATTGTTGCATTGACACTTCTGAGTGATTCCTCCACTGTCCGGTGCAATCACACATCGGCACATTAATTGGCAACGGAGCTCAACAGCAAATCACATGGATTAAAGTAATGTAGTGGAGCACAGCCGGTGAATACACATAAAACAGCATACCCAAAGTGCACACATTGTGTGAGATAAATGCTCACTCGTTGAAAGACGGATGTTAACCATTGAGGATTTCAACATTCCAGGAATAGCCACCACAGTCATGCCTACTAGAGAAGACATGTAGTGTTTCACAAAGCACATAACGCAAAGTGTTCAGTGCCTCTACTATTTGTGAGAAATGAGGATAGAATTTCTCTGCTAAAGGAATGTGGTTCAACATCAGGGCGATTCCTGCCAATGTGAGCAGGAAAGAGGTGACTTTCTACAACTGCATTAGGATGACATATTTTTTATCTATTTACTACTTCTATATCTCCTTGTTGTAAAACTAGTAAACAAAATGATGGCCATATTTCATACAGGTATGCATTTCTTTATTTCATTTCTTTATTTCAGTTATCGCAATACCCATTTTGATGTTATTTTTAAAAAGTAGTGAACTAGGTGTACTTAAACCCCATTAAGTTACAATGAAATGAAAAATAAATCATGACAATATTGATTGTAAATGTTATATAATTTTAAAGGTTGAATTTCAATGTCATACACGCATAATATTTTTTATGAAAAAATAATAACCAATCAGTCACAGTCATATGCATAGTATACCTATACATATATTTAATTATGATAAAGCAACTTATTAACATATTTCCATAATGTCACAGACTTTTGGCAATAACTAATGCACCTGTATAAATTTTTATTTTTATTCATCATTGTATTCAATATAAATATTTTTATAGTCCAGTATTGATGAAAAATAAATTTTGCCAACCCTACCTATTAAACAACCTAAAACAATGCAATGATCAAAACTAATACAGTCAGCAATAAATTAACATGGATTTGCAGAGCTTCAAAGATGAAAAATGTTGTCTGAATGTCACACATGTAACGCTGGAATCGCCCATCAGCTGAATGAATGGTAATTAATATAGTATTTTTTAAATGTTCACTCGTTGAAAGGAGCAAATTAACCAATGGGGATTTAAATATTTCAGGAACAGCTTCCACAGTCATGCTCACTAGAGAATACATGTAGTATGTTATAAACCAATCCATGACAAGACATTACTGTGTAATATTGGAGAAATGTGGTTACAGTTTTTTGGTTAAAAAGATTGGTTTAACAACATCTGAGATGAGGAGATTTAGAGGCGACCCAGTAGACATGTTTACACAAAGATATTGCATGGTCATTAAAATATTGATAAAGTATTATTTTCACACATATCAGCCCACATCGCCCACAACGGAGCATTAGTATGATAAAAACCAGGGATTAAGAGGAAGCTGCTTTGAACCATGTCAGTTCATCCCAGAGTTGATGTTGCAAACTGAACTTTTTGGGCCCAAGGTGGTGATTGGAACTTTCTTAAGATTTTCCTCATTCATGTCTGCTACCTGATGACTCGTGACGAGGGACAGACAGACAGACAGATGTTTTTTATTTGGCCAAAATACATATCACTAAACAAGTGAGTATATACATACAAGTATTATGTAGTTAAAGTACAAATATAACACAAACATCAAATAAAGGACCAGGAGACTCCCATTAAGGCTAAGGACTAGCCGCTCTCACAAGAAATGTACAATTAAGTACAACTTATAGATTATACAAATAATAACATATAACGATATAAAGACTGAACAATTCCAGGCTATATAACAGAAAAACATGACATAATAAATGATTTAGTATGACTGGTTCATTGTCCAAGGTGGTGTTATTACATAATCAATCTAGTTGGCATACATAACAGTTTCTGATATTACACAGCAATATGTAAATTTACAAATAATAATTTTTGCTTTAGGTTGCAAAACCCTGTAGACTGTGAGTGTATATTTTGCTTTTCAATACATCAGGTGCATTATTTATTGTGTGTAGCAAAGTATATCTAATACTGTGCTTAGCAAATTAGTGTTGTACTCTGACTGTGTGTGTGTGTGTGTTGTACTCTGACTGTGTGTGTATTGTACTCTGACTGTGTGTGTGTTGTACTCTGACTGTGTGTGTATTGTACTCTGACTGTGTGTGTGTTGTATTGCCCACGTGTGTTGAAGTTGTGAATGCTAAAGTTTTGATCAAGTGATCAGTGTTGAAAGTAGACAGGTAGTTTATTATGCATGAATTTATAATATATTTTCAATTCTATTTTTAATAAGACTTTTAAACAATGGTTCAGGGTGAGCATTATGTTTGCTTACACTTATAATTCGGACGACTTTCTTTTGCATTTTTTATTCTGTCACATTTGTAGCCCAAGACCGTTATGCCATAGTTCAAATGTGGCAATATCAGTGAGTTGCACTACATAATCTTTATGCTAAGAGGTAATAATCGTTTGAGTCTATTAAGAATTTATGATAATTATTAGCAAAGTTATTACTTTTTTATGGAAACCAATTAAGTTGTTCTTAATTGTATGCGCTACGGAAGTTCGTCACACACACAGGGTTAAAACGGTATTGGCTCAAAGTCCAGGTGTGACTTTAAATAAGATTTTTGCTTGCAACAAACCGTGCGGAAGAAAGTCAGAGTTTATGTCAAACGTTGGGGTGTGGCTTTAATTAGGGATGCAGCTACAAATAGAGTATGTACAGTATTAAGACTACCTAAAGTCATTGAGCACCTATTTGAAAAATTTTAAATATGGCTTTCCAGTTTAATTGTTCATTAAAAGTTAATCCAAGAAATTTAATTCATGCACTCTATCAATATTTATATTATCTATTTTTAATAACGGTGGATTTACTACTTCTAGCTGTTTTGAAAAGCATATACTTAGTTTTGATTAGGTTAAGAGATAATTTTTTACTTTAAGCCATTCACTGATTTTATGCAGTTCTATGTTGATAGAGAATTCTACATCTCCATTTTCTTCATGAGTTGAAAATGAGTCTAGGGTACTTGAGAGGGTGGTATCATCGGCATACATTATAAAACTGAACATTTTGCTGGACTCAGCAAAGTCATTAATATATCTAATAAACAGCAGTGGGCCTAGAATCGAGCCATGGGGTACACCTGTTGAAATATTCAGCATATTTGATTTGACGTCCCCTATTTCCACATACTGTTTTCGATCTGTTAAATAATTTCTAAGTAAACCTAAAACTACTCCTTTTATACCATAATATTCAAATTCAGCTAGTAATATTTTACGGTCTATGGAGTTGAATGCTTTTGAAAGGTCTAAGAAGATGTTTACAGGTATTTCAGTATTATCCATTTGTGTCATTATTAGTAATATTACAGCCGGAACAATACACCGGTGCACCGGTGTATCGCGATGGTACACGATACACAATATCCATATCCCGGTACACTACGATATGCGATAGCGGTAGGCAAAACATTATTCGGGTCACCTTGAAGCACTTGTGAAGCAATAAACGTTCAACGCGAACAACACCTGCCTGTGTATCGATAAAATAGCAAAATATAACGCCTTGTCCTCGTGATAAATAAACATGTGTTTTACTGTTGTATCATTCTAGTCAGTGTAGTCTGTATCGCAATATGTATCATATTGTGACCTCTGTATTGCGATATGTATCGTAACATGAAGTAGTGCATATTTCCAGCCCTACCGGTAGTCATTAATTCTATTGGTTAATTCAAGAGCAGCAAATTCAGTTGAATGTTCCATTCTAAACCCATATTGGTTTTCATACAAAAGTGTTTGTGTTTTAAAAAAGGAATCTAGCTGGATGTAAATTACTTTTTCAATTACTTTTTAAATAACCGGTAAGAGAGATATTTGTCTGTAATTACAAAATTGTGTATTTTCACCTTTTTATAGATTGGGATTACTTTGGCAATTTTAAGTTTGTCTGGGAAGATACCTGTAGTTAATATTTGGTTTGTAATTAGTGTTAATGATTTAATTAGAGATTTAATTTTTTTTAATAATCATGAAGAAATACCGTCAAAACTAGAACTTGTTTTTGGGTGAATATTATCTATTATTTTGGAGATTGTTTCATCATCAATTTGCTCAACGTTTAATAAATAGTTATGTTTGCTCTTTAAGATAATACCTGAAAGTTTTTTATGGGATTGTGTAGTTGTGTGGCTAGATTTGAACCAATAATGGTAAACAATTATTAAATATGTTTGCGATGACTGTTTTATTTGTTATGATTTCTTCATTCCATATAAATGATTTAGGGAAAGTTTTATTTGTGTGTGTTCTAGAAAGAATATCATTCAGTGTCCCACGTTTTTTTAATGTTAGTTTTGGATTTGTTAAAACAAAATTCATAGTGCATTTCTTTTGCAGTATGTAGGGTTTTTTAAGGATGGCATTATAAATTGTTCAGTTAGTTTGAATTGCAAAGTATCCAGGTGAGTCAGGCTACGTCATTCTTATATAACTTGTCTCTGTAACGAATGGATTTGAGCAAACCTAGCGTAATCCATGTTGATTTCTTGTGCTTATAGATTTTGAACTTGACTATTTTTTAAGGCATGTGTTTATTTTTAGCGAGTTTGATTACTTTTCATGTTATAATTCAAGTTTGCGTCAGCAGAAGGCGACTGATTAAGTTTGTTACAGATATCTGGTGATAAGATGTCATCCACATGACAGCCAACGAACTGGAACATGTCACCTCATTGTTTCTGCCATCTAGCTGGCAGTTTGGACAACATTATGTGTTGTGATTCTAGGTTTGTAACTGGCTGCCTTGATAGAGTTGCATATCTCTTCACTCCAGAGAACAGCTTTGAAAGATAAAGTTGAACGCAGATCAGAAGAATCTGTTCTTTGCAGATCATCATACAACGATGGAAAGGCAATCACGATCTTGGCATAATCTGTTGTACTAGGTAACTGATGTCAGACTTATGAATGGCCCATGATTGCATCGGTTAGGCAAAGGATACGAATGAATTCTAGGTTACTGAATGACTGCAGTACACATGCAAACTGGTTGATGATGTGTTCGCACTTGTTGAGATAGCTTGTTGCAATTGTTATACAGTGCATGCTACCTTGTCATTCAACCTGATATTTCCCCATAGACACTGCAGGCTTGTTAACAAATGCATGTCAACGCATTTGAATGCAAATGTTTCACTTGATTCAAATGCAAAAGACATATTTTAGGAACGTATTCAAATGCAAATGTTTTGGGGTCGCATGCAAATGCAAATGTTTTGGCTACACATTTGCAAATGCATTTGAATTAATTTCAAATGTATTGGGTTTATATTAACATTTTGTTTTATTTGGAGAAAAAAACAACATAATGTATACAAACAAATTATAAATTTATTTCATAAATACTTAATACAGTAGTACATTATTGTAACCACTAAGTCCCACTACATGAACATGTCTGCAGAGTCATACACTGAGTCACACAATTCCAGGCCTACAGAGGTGGTGGAAATGGGAGGGAGGAATAAACAATTGACAGTTTACTGTGAACTATGGCAGGGAATGAAAGGCTATTCATTCAGGTAGGCCAGAATGGAAGGGGAACCCAAGACAATAGACTGTCCACTGGTGAGGTCACTGGGATGATAACCTGGTGAATAATTACAGCTACCACTAATCATACTCTCTCTGGCTGTAAATATTTTGGGCTGGCATTGCAAATGTTTACTGGGCCTAATGAGCTGCCACCACAACCCACCCCAACATTGCCAACACAACACAAGGGAGTCATTTGTCTGCATTGTTTCATTGAACAGGTAATCTCTGAAGCGATCAACTTATAGACCAGTTGTTCTTTTCATGTTGTATGAATAACAGCTCAGCCATTGACCAGTTGACAATTAACCTACAGAGCACTTTTTCAAAGAGCAAGATGTGTAAGTGGATTCACACGTTAGACAATGATTTCATAATGTGCTGAGGATACTGCTAACTACAGAGCACTTTTCTCCAATGGCATGTTGTGAACTTGTTAAAGCAAATCTAACAATAATACTTGTTCAAAGAATTACGCATGCATCTGATTGTGCATTTGACAACTCAAATGTTTGTGGGTCACATTGAAATGCAAATGTTTAAGGTATGCATTCAAATGCAAATGCATTTACAATTTCATGGAGGCATTTGAATGCACATTCAAATGCACAACATTCAAACGCACAACATTCAAATGCACATTAAAATACACTTGAATATGTGGAGACAGCGTCACTACATCTCGCTGTCAGTTTCCATGGTCTGACGTCAGACCCAAGATCCATGGATTACTTTCTGTGTATACTGTTCCCCAGATGCTTCCATTGCTACGTTGCCATGGAGAATGCCTCCAAGTCACCAAGACCAAAATCAGCACTTTAACACCGTTTGGGCCAACGTTATGGCGACATAAGAGTGAAGGGAGACATACCCACCTGAAATTATGTTTTTATTGAAAGATTACCTGGTACTCAAAATGTGTTTCCGCCATATTCCAATAGCTTTGTATGTTTGCTATCACTAAAGTTAAATTTTATAACAATAAATACCCTAAACCACTTTTATTTGCAGATAAAGCGTGCCTTTATCAAGTAACCAATTATGTTAATACATCTTTATAGTCAGGGTGCACAGGGGTCACAGTGGACACCTCCTGCTATTTTTGGTTGCTCTGTTTTTTTTAAACTTCAAACCTTCCTAAATAATAATCCAGAGGGCAACCCTCTCACATCAGTTGGCCTCATTCTGAAAATTGGACTTACATTCAGGCCAGTAGGGTCTCTGAGTGGCCGTTTTGTCATAATTGGGTAATTTCAAATTTACATAGTACCTGTAGATACAGTGCTTGAAGCAAATTTTTTTATCATAATATTCAGAATGATGAGGCCAAATAAACATAACAAATACTCTATAGATATATTTAATTTTGAGGTTACCAGAGACGAAACATTGTATGTGTCTAAAAACCTACTCCGGTTTCACGGTCGACATCACATACAATTTAATATAGTTACCTTCATTCATATACAATATCTACAAATAATGTATCAAACTAATCTCCATTCATTCACCTATTGAACAGTACTACACAATTGTAAAATATTGCTGAACACCACACATTCATGTACCAAAATATAGCTCACCCCCCTAATTTTTGTTTGACGTCAGATTTAGGCAACACATGTGTAATACCTTGAATAAATACTTCGCGATCAATATATGAAGCCTAAATGTTGTGTGCTTGTTTTCAGATACATTAAGTATGATATCAAGTTTGAATGATATGTATTCCAGCGTATTAATAATTTTAAAATCTTAAGCACACTGCCAGTGGAATGACGCCAACCTGGATTTCACGAAATATGCCAACTGGACTGGATTTTGCGAATTGCACCATTTCCACTTTCTTTGTTCTAGTTAAGATAATATTTAAGAGTAAGTACTGACACAACATTTACCAATTAATAGTAGTGATCAGTTCCAAACGATACATTTGTTAATACCTGATAACTGTTTATTTAACCATCTGAATAACACAACAATTTATTCGTATTGTTCTATTCACATAGGTGTCAATCCATGCAAAGCGATTAGAAACGGTTTTGGTGCCAGATATATTGGAACACAAATCTGTGGTGTGGCATGGGGAATGCAGATGTTGGTGTACTCTGCAGAAGAGCTGTGATTTGGCTGCCAAGAAAAGGATGGCTGGTATGTCTGCAGAAACCCAGGACAATGACGAACATGACAATGTTTCTGCGGCTGCACCTGGATACTTGAGAAGATCACGGGGGAGTACTTTTAACTATATGACTCGGTGCATCATTTGTGAAAAGCCATTTACAAAGCACGAGAGAGAGCTAGCATTGCAGTGACTCAAAATCGGGAAAAGCAGAGGAATTAAATGACACAGACATGCTTGACATAATACAAGCTTACCCTGGTGTGGCTGTTGATCTAGTTGTAATTGATGTGCGATATCATATGCCATGCATTAATGCCTATATCAACAAATGGCGTAAACGGCAAACTGCCAACAGTGATGTGAAAGACAGAGACGATACTTTTGTATCTCTCACTGAAGAATTGCATACTCAAATGATTGTCAATAAATGTGTTGTGTATCCTTCAGCTATACGTGACAGGTGTAGGATCCTGCTACAAGAGAAGGGCTTAAAAAGTGGAGAGATTACAGTACAATGCAACCGAAAAAAACTACTACAAGTGCACTTCAGGGATAGTTAACAATTTAATCACAAAAAGCTGGAAGATGAACTTGAGGGAAAGGCACTTCATCTATCCCAGCACATTCTGTATGCCATATGTAAAGTTCCAACACCTCCCACTCTAGGAAGTGCATTCTACATCTACAATGAAACATGCAGCAAGAATGTAATCACCAAGAAATTAATCAAACCATATGAACAAAAGTGTCAGTTATGACACCTTCCAGCACTATCTGACATATATTTGTGAGCAAATGATGGAAGAGGAGCTAGAGGAAGACATTATTTCCACACCAGCGATATCAGGATGTTCATACACTTTGCCACTGACAATGCAAATTGGCACGAACAGACACCAGATGGGTCAACCTTCCATGCAATGGCCACCAGATGTGTTGCATCAGATGTTAGATCAGGAAGATGGAACACATGTTAGTGATAACACAGATGATGTGGAGATGACAGAATCATTTGATCAAAATCAAGCGACCACAGATATGCTGGACTTCATTGTTCAGAGCACAATGCAAGAAGCCAACCATGACCAGACAGTACATCACCAGGATAAAAACAGCAAACTTTACAATGTGTGCAGTTCAACATCTACTCGCCCATGTAAAGGAAAATTTGGGGACATTCCATGGCTTACAGCAACAAAGAAAACAAAACGATCACTGCATGTGACCACACCTTCTCCAATCGAGCCATACTACACTTCTCTGTGTGAAAGGCATAAAGCTAGGTCAGTTGAAAGAATGACGCCTGCAGATTTGCAACTTCAACGTGATCCGTACTTCCATCAGAGGAACATGGCATGGCAATTGTGCCATTTCCCGCCTATAAAGATAGTAGAGCTGGAAAGCGACCATAGCCCAGGTTGGAATGCCTTCTTCCCGATGCTGACGCCAACAGCGCTGGCCACATGTATTGGATATGGGCCCATGATCCCTTCTGGTCCAACAGATCCTAGCGTAGTACACAAAGGCTTAGAATATGTAGTAAAGTTGGATAACAAGTTTGGGATAAACCACACAGTAGTCACGGCTGACAAAGCTTTGTATGAGATTGCCTTTGGGTTACGAGAACAAGCACCCCCTGATGATGACACTTAGTGGAATCTCAGTCTCATGCAAGGACAGGAAACTACATGGGTGCAGTTGGGAAAATAATGATGAACAGTGGTGCTGAAGACATCCTTGTAGAGACTGGTTTGTGCAAGTTAGGAATGGCTAAAAAAATATTTGGTTCAGCAGGGGATTATTTCCAAAGTTTGTGTGCCCACCAATTACTCTGCGAGGCATTGGCTAATCTACTCATGGATGCATTTGAAGAATTGTATCTGGAAAAGAATGATGATGCTCAATTCTGCGGACTGGCTGATGACTTGGAAAACACTTGCAACTTGCTGGACAAAGAGCAAAATGCTGGACAAACTACAGGAACAGATGGACCTCTATGATGACGAACTTAAGAAGTCACCCACTCATGTCCTCTGGAGAACCTACATAAAGATGGTTGACATTCTTCTGGGGTGCACTGCATCTCACCGTGCAGGCAATTGGGAACAGAGTTTGGCCGAGTCTAGTAACAAGCTCCCATATATTGTTGCTGCTGCTGGTCACCACCACTATAGGTATTCACTGCCACTGTACCTAAAGGAAATGAACAACCTGTACCAGTACCAAATGTATATCACTGTATATCACTACTTCATTAAGGGTCACTTTGTTGTGAGAAGAAAGGCTGGTTCTTTCAATGGTGTACCAACTGATATGGCCCGTAATGAAGTAGTGATATACAGTGATATACATTTGGTACTACTTCCTTAAGGGTCACTTTGTTGTGAGAAGAAAGGCTGGTTCTTTCAATGGTGTACCAACTGATATGGCCCTTGAGCAAACGTACAACAGGGGTGTGAAGGAAAGTGCGAGTGGGCTTACAGGAATAACACTGGATGCTAAAGCAAGAACCAAGTGGCTTTACACAAAGCCAGTGTTATATGGAGTTTCATCCCAGTTCAAAGAAATGATGAACCTCCCGCAGGCTGGTGGTGTCACACAACACTATGAAGAAGGGAAACCAGCAATGGTCAATCAAATGTGGCATACATTGAACAGCACATGATCAACCCCTTCACCAAGGACTCTAGCAACATGCTTAACATTGCCACTGGAGAGACGGCCACTGCAGCCATCAAGAAGAACCTGGGAAATGTGGAACACATTGGCAAGACTGAGCTCAAGAAATGCTTAAACGACAACTCAAAGAAAGATAAAAAAGTAAAGCTTCACACTTTTGAAGAACTGCATACTAAGCAAAAGCAGACTCCCCTTCTAAAACAGAAGGAACAGTTGGTCTGCAAAAGCAGACTCCCCTTCTAAAACAGAAGGAACAGTTGGTCTGTAAATCTTGAGGAAACCGTTGGAGAATATGAATGAAGTTACTGCCAGCCTTTTTTAAGCCAAATGGATCGATGCACCATGGCTGTAAGGCAGGATGGCTGACAGCTGTGCTGAAAGAAACTCACCTAATATTACACGAATCTGACAAGTGTGCTGTTCTGGTTGAAGAAGAAGAAATATGAGATGGGAGGAGAAATCAAGACACACAAATTCAAAGAGTTCATGGCATCTAACACCAATAAATCAAAGCTACAAGATGTCATCTGTTGTTCATGGGAAAAGCCTGAAGCCAACCAATCAATATCCACCACACTGTATCTTTCTGGAGGTTTTCTGGATGAGAAGGAAAGCACCTGCATCACACCAGCTGGTATCACAAATGTCTCTAATATTGTCTCATGTCAGACAGAATGTGATACAAGCATAGTACTGCATGCCATCTACAGTGTGCAACAGCTTGGAGCTAAACGTGTTGTGGTTCATGGCGATGACACTGATATCATTGTAGTGCTGGTGTACTCTGTTGGAAGACACTGAGGTATGAACCAGAAAGGATCAGTGGGTGCCTTTTCATGAGCTAGCAAAGTTGTTGGGTCCAGATGACTGTAACCTTCAACCTTTTCTGCATGCCTTCTCAGGATAAGATGATATAAACTTCATCTACGACACTGGCAAAACCAGAGTGGTAAAGATTTGCCACCAGTTGGACTGCAAATAATTAGCTTCACATGGAGATGACAACAACTATGAGATTACAAATGAACTCATAACAGAAGCCAGGAAAGTTCTGATGGCGTTGTATGGTGGACAGACATTCGCATCTCTGACAGCACTTCATGCATATCTGTTCATCAAGGGAGGAAAATCCAAGTATTTAAGAGGGTTGCCACCGACGGATGATGCATTCAAGCAGCTTCTGCTAAGATCCATTTTGGCAGCTCTTGTGCTGAAGGAAGCCCATGTCACCATTCCAATGTTGCCTCCTGCTCCCACATTTGGCTGGAAGATGAGAGTCACACATTTGAAGCCAATATCCATGATGTTGCCTCCATTCTCAGAACTCACACAATCTCTTACAAGTTGCAGATGTGTTGTAAGCAAATGCACTCGGAACTGTTCTTGAACTAAATCCCAAGTACCATGTTGTGTTGCTTGCAAATGCGAAGGGAAAGAAGTCAAATGTGGGTGAGTAGTCTCCCTTAGAACTCTTGCTGAAAACAATGGCTCTGACAAGAGTAACATGGACGACGGATTACTATGTTTAAGAGTTTGTTATTTGAATAATGCATCTTATCAAAAAGTATCCTATGAAGCATGTCACTATTATTCATTGGTAAATGTTGATTCAGTAACCATTCTTAAATCCTTGAATGGATAGATGATCCGGTTTCTTGGTTATTAATATTAAGCATAATTACCTCTCAAGAAACTTAGTGTTCGTTCTGTATATTTCAACTGCATCTCGCAGTCTTCTTCAGCAGACTGCGAGATGCAGTTGACTGCGAGATGCAGAACGAACACTAAGTTTCTTGAGAGGTAATTATGCTTAATACATTCTTAAATCATGTTTAGGAGGAAAGTGGAAATGTTGCACTTCATGAATTCCAGTCCGACTGGCATCATGCCATGGTCACACAACAATTGGGGGAGGGTACATGTTTGGTTCATGATTGTGTGGTGTTCAGCATTATTACAATTGTTTTGGTACTGTTCAGCAGATTAATGAATGGAGATTAGTTTGATATATTAACAATAGTTATAGAGTATGTATTTAAGGTAACTGTGGTACATTTTATGTGATGCTGACAACAAAACTGTAGTTGCTTTTTTGACATATTGTTTTTCAATGTTTTGTCTCTGGCTTCTTAAAAAATAAATATATCGATAGGATATTTGTTTTTTATTCATCCTCATTCCGGATATTTTGATACCAAATTGCACTATGTAGCTCTATTTCTACTGTGTAAATTTGGAAATACCAATTATGACAACACAGCCACTCCAAGAACCCTTATGCCCGAATGTAAGTCCAATTTTCAGAGTGAAGCCAACTGATCTGAGAGGGTTGCCCTCTGGAATATTTTCAGGAAGGTTTGAAGTTTAATAAAACACAGGGCAACCAAAAATAGCATGAAGTGTCCACAACTCTTAAAATTAGGACCCGTGCTCCTCGACTATTACAAGAAATCACATTTTGGAAATGAGAAATTGCAGCACTCGGGAAGTAGAATTGATATGCTCATCTGGTTTGGATTGTTGTTTTCACCTACTTGTTCTCCAAAAAAACATAACCAGGCAATTTTGTTATGTAATATCTTGGGAGTAATGTATAAAAATGTGTTGAAAAAATGTAACAAACAAATTTAATATTATGTAAAAAAATTCCTTAGATAAACCAGAAAAATATGAAAAACTGCAATTTTTTTATTTCTGTTTCCCCTACTGTAACAGAGCTAAATAAAAAAATGCTGTTTTACTGGGAAAATCACCAGAAATAGAAGGCAACGTAATTGACATGAATCCAGTAATCGTATTTTTTGGATAGCATAATCGACTTTGTATAAGGCGCTGTATTCGCAATTCAAGGGTTATTATCTTACTAAATCCGGTCCATTGTAAACCATTTTGCAAGCGTGACTGGTCAGTATTAGTATTCATGCAACCAGCATCCGGGGCCAGTATTTCTTCGCCGCATGGGTCATCAAACGAACTGGACAATGAGGTGGACTTCAAAGTGTGACACAAACTTCAAAGTGTGACACTGAATGCATTGCTAGAAATTAAATTAGGGGAAAATGTGTCATCTCTTTGTAGTGGCCATGGACACAAATGCATGCCAACTTTGTCAATTAACCAGGGTCTCAGGGGAACATGGTGGGAGCACATGGGTAATGGGAAATGAAGAGACACTCAGAGACAGCAGGAAAAGGTAACTGTAAGAAGGTCACTGATTGGACAGGCAAGCTGTGAAAAGGAGGGAGGGAGGGAGGGAGGGAGGGAGGGAGGGAGGGGGGGGGGGGGGAGGGAGGGAGGGAGGGAGGGAGGGAGGGAGGGAGGGAGGGAGGGAGGGAGGGAGGGAGGGAGGGAGGGAGGGAGGGAGGGAGGGAGGGAGGGAGGGAGGGAGGGAGGGAGGGAGGGAGGGAGGGAGGGAGGGAGGGAGGGAGGGAGGGAGGGAGGGAGGGAGGGAGGGAGGGAGGGAGGGAGGGAGGGAGGGAGGGAGGGAGGGAGGGAGGGAGGGAGGGAGGGAGGGAGGGAGGGAGGGAGGGAGGGAGGGAGGGAGGGAGGGAGGGAGGGAGGGAGGGAGGGAGGGAGGGAGGGAGGGAGGGAGGGAGGGAGGGAGGGAGGGAGGGAGGGAGGGAGGGAGGGAGGGAGGGAGGGAGGGAGGGAGGGAGGGAGGGAGGGAGGGAGGGAGGGAGGGAGGGAGGGAGGGAGGGAGGGAGGGAGGGAGGGAGGGAGGGAGGGAGGGAGGGAGGGAGGGAGGGAGGGAGGGAGGGAGGGAGGGAGGGAGGGAGGGAGGGAGGGAGGGAGGGAGGGAGGGAGGGAGGGAGGGAGGGAGGGAGGGAGGGAGGGAGGGAGGGAGGGAGGGAGGGAGGGAGGGAGGGAGGGAGGGAGGGAGGGAGGGAGGGAGGGAGGGAGGGAGGGAGGGAGGGAGGGAGGGAGGGAGGGAGGGAGGGAGGGAGGGAGGGAGGGAGGGAGGGAGGGAGGGAGGGAGGGAGGGAGGCAATTTGGCAATGTGCTACGCGAAAATAATACAATTCCATTAATTTCAAGGAATTTTTTGCCATGAATTTTTTTTTTTATTTAAAGGAATATTTTGCAAAAATAATGGAAATCCTTTGAAAATTAATGGTATGACCACTGACAAACAGTCAATCGAATGTAGTTACCAGAGAGAAGTCAGCAGTTAGTGACACAAAGTATTGCAAAACAGGATTCATTGACAACATATATGATGTTCATCCACTAGAAGGCCACACATTGTATCAAATCAAGATATTCTTGCAAAAACAATATGGAAGACAATCAGTACCGAGGTCAAGTTAGGGGCGTTGATCTGGATGCCCGAAGGTAGAAGAAAGGTTGGTTGACCAAAGACAATGTGGTGAACAACTGTTGTAAATGAAAGATGCATGCTGGGGTGGAACAGCTGGAATGAAGCCAGATGTGTAGCAGCTGACAGAGCGAGCTGGAGGAGATGCACTTCGGCCTTATGGGCCACTGGGCCTGAAGAGGATAGGTGAGGTGAGGTCATCTGCAAGGTGGCATTTTTATAATATAAAGTAGTCTGCAATTGTGACTGTCTGTCTGTCTGGGGTTGGGAATATTACGAAGTAACCTATCTGGACATTTGCACAAGTTACATGATCTAAGTCGAACCTTCACATTCTTCCATACGGTATGAACGTTTTGTGAAACCCGACTTTTGATTTTTGGGGCATGAAGTTGTCATTGCCATTGACAATGTGCCCTACCAAAACCTGACTGGGTAGTGCAAGGAGTCATAATCTCTTGCAGTGACTGCCTTTTTTCCTGTGCAATGCTAGGCAACTCGGTGGGTAACAAACAGGTGATATAATAAATATCATGTACATAGTGCAGTTATTTGGCACTGTATGTTATGATACGACACAAACTAAGCTATTCATTCAGTAAAATATCAACTAAACTAGAAGGATTTTGGACACCAACTCCATGATTAAGCTTTAACAAAATAAAATCATAATGACTTTCAACAGAAGAAATTTTATAAAGTATATGTGAAACCAATGATGTAATTTAAAGTCTACAAGACTGCAATTTTACTGGCAATTAACAGTTTAAATTGGCACAGTATGGAATTAAGACAAATGCTTGCATGTAAACTTTTTTCTGGTCATCACCATAGCAACCATGCATATCTAGTAAGTACTGCAATGAGTCTCACATGGGCAGAATTTAAACCCGTCATCCAACTGTTTTATTACCGTATTAGTACTGTAGAAAACCAATTGTTATGCAATGCATGCTACCTTGTCATTCAACCTTTCCCCATAGACACCAACAGAGTTCCACAGGTGGGAAAAAAGGTCAAATGCAGACCTGCCACATTTCTTTCGGTTAAATTATGTATTTGTGGCTTGAAATTCTGCATAAATCCAAATATTTTTACATTGGTTAATCAGCCTATAGCATTCCGATTCCAATAGAGTGTCGCCACCTGTCAGGCTATAAAATCTTCCTACATGAAACTAAATCTGCTAGGTTTCCCTGGATATCTGCCAAGCATCAAAAATAGTTGTGCTTCCACCGCTATAAGTTTGTCACTCGATGTCATACTGGTGTGATGGACACTAGAAGATACTGCACTTTATTATGATTTTTCCATTTGAGCCAAATGCGTAAACAAATTCCAAAATGCTAAAACTCCATAGTGCATACCGTAATTGACCTAATAATAGTGCATACCGTATTTGACCTAATAACCATACAGCTTAAAACAATAAGGTAACTGTTTAACACTAGTGGTGTCATTTGGTGACTAGTGTAGAACAACTGAAAAATGGTGCCAACTGTTTAACACCAGATGGGTGTTCATTGTTTTAATTCTTCAACAATATATCTGTTGAGGAATCAGATGAATGACTGTCCATTTTTGTGTCTTAGAAGTTAGTATAACTGACAAACATCCAACCATGCGGTGCAGATCAAAATGACTTCCATTGGTTTGACTCTTCAGCAACAATATGTGAAATCCACACAATGTACCAGGTCTGGAAATATAATAATATGACAGTTTTACTTTGCCACTCACGGCCTGTCATAAAACCTTACTACCCTTGTTGGCCTTTTAGCATAACCACATGCAAAATGTTAACTTGGGATTGATTAGGTCAATCGCCGATTGCCAGAATGCCAAATGTTGTGACATAAATAGACCACCCAAACACTACATCAACAGAATAAAACTTTCATAAAATCAATAATATAACTATACATTGACAATAGGTCGTGTATCCCGGTAAAACCTGCTCAAATCCGCTGATAATGTTAAAATAATAATAAAATATGCTAAATATGCAAACAAATAAATGGTCCACGTCATTAAAACGTAACTGCTGGTGTCAGCAATAATGTTATAAAAGCTGCATACAAAAAAGTGGCTCTAAAACCACATTGAAAGCAGTAACAGGATTCGCTACAAATGGCATAAAATATGGAACAGATTCTGGAAAAAACAGGTATTAGCTAATATTTTTAATAAAATCTCAAAATAACACAATTTTTAATACATTCTTATTAGTGCCATATGAACTCTTTCATAACTAATGTAGATTTTCAACTTAAATGTAGGGAATGGTACATAACGTTAAGAATTAATACATTTTTGAGCCACTTGGATCTGGGATGACATTCAATTATAGATTACACATGCATCAAAGACATATCAGTATCTAGGGTCTATGACTTGGGAGATTTAATGAAGATTGTCCAGCCTGAGCAGCTGGACAATAACACTTGCAGTCACACTGCTAGAATCAGGAATGAAACTAAGTAAGAATGTGGGCCATGACACAATTGAGATGCCTCATATACACCTAAAACTCTAATGAGTGCCAGAGACAGCGCCTGTGAGTGGTCTACAGATGTCAATCTTGGGCTTGATCAAAGACTATGATTTATGCCAGCAGTGCTTAACTTCACGTTTGTAAAACTGTCACTGTACAAAAACAAATCCTAGAATATTGTATGCGGTATTTTATGGCAGGCCAGGACAATTGCCCCCTGGACAGTTGCAGATGTCAATCTTGGACTTGATCAAAGACTATGATTTACACAAGCAGTGCTTAACTTCACATTAGTAAAACTGTTATTGTACAAAAAAAAATCGTAGAAAATTGCCCCCTAGACAATTCCCCCCCCCCAGACATTTGCCACTCTGGACACTTGCCACCTTGGGCAGTTGGCTCTCTCCGGGCAATTAGCTCTCTAGATAATTGCCCCCTCATATCCACTATACTTTTGTAGGGTTATGGTTGCTGTGAATATTATTTCAGGATGATTTGGGTTGTAGGAAATGCATACACAGTACATATCCAAAGGAGGTCAATCCATCATTGAATCAGTGTTAAGAATCAGTGGCGTCATTGTTAGCAATTACAACTGATGGTCTGTTCCTGATCATAAATTTTATTTACAAACTGACTGTACCTTTGAAGTAAGCTACAAATTACTTTGTTATGTTGACTAAACAAGATACTTATTTTTTTAGTAAACGTTAAGGGGCATTCTGCGGTATTTGTGCCATAAATTCTGAAACATATTTGTCAGATAAAACAACTATTAAAATAAACAACCCTAAAAATGTTATGGATATGTAGGGGCGATTGTCCAGAGAGGCAACTATCAGAAGTGACAAGTGTCCTGAGAAGCTCCTGTTCAGGTGGCAACTGTTTGGGGGTGGAACAACACATTTTATCAGATGGTATGTTCTACTTATTTACTGAGACTCCTGAATAAGTAATAGTTTCATAGTAGAGGTACTAAAAATAAGAAGATGGAATTGGATGAAACATGCACCAAGAATGAAGGAAGACAGCCACTGCCTGACGACTCTAACATGGACACCTGAAGGAACCCAGGAAGTGGGTTCAATGCAGGGTTGACCGGTAAAAGCCGGGGGTCAACCCTGCACTTAACTTGCACTACAAGTTTTTACCGGGAAACTATGCCCAGTCAATACTTAAAAAATGGTTAATACCGGTCAATAAAATATTAACAAATTTCCAAACCAAAAGTATCAGTAGCATACTCTTTTAAGCAATGGCATATGCACAACATAAACATACTTATTTGCTTCATATACATACTTCACATACAATCAAATGCATTACATAAATGTTTAATCCAGGTGTTCTTTCTTACACAACACGAGTAATCTAAATGTTCTTAAAACAAATGTTCTTACACAACAAGTGTAAACCAAATGTTCTTAAAACAAATGTTCCTACACAACAAGTGTAAACCAAATGTTATTAAAACAAATTTCTTACACAACACAGGTAATCTAAATGTTCTTAAAACAAATGTTCTTACACAACAAGTGTAAACCAAATGTTCTTAAAACAAATGTTCTTACACAACAAGTGTAAACCAAATGTTCTTAAAACAAATGTTCTTACACAACAAGTGTAAACCAAATGTTCTTAAAACAAATGTTCTTTCACAACAAGTGTAAACCAAATGTTCTTAAAACAAATGTTCTTACACAACAAGTGTGATCCAAATGTTCTTACACAACAAGTGTAAACCAAATGTTCTTAAAACAAATGTTCTTACACAACACGGGTAATCTAAATGTTCTTGTACAACTTTTCAGCACTCTTGATTGCTGACATTATAATTCATCACCAGTCTATTTATTCCTTGCCTCTAAGAATGCAATAGCACACTACCATTTTGACTGCTTTCTGCAATCCCAGCCGGTTTCTGAGTTTGCTTTGAATTATTCCAAAGTTCCAACTAATATGCTCATTTCCACCCAGCTCTGGGCTGTTGTTTAAACTGTCCCAGGTTAGAGGAATGATTTGAGCTGCATGTTGAGCAGGCATTGAGCAATAGCTTCATTGTGCAACATTGGACCACTTCATTATATCACAGTGATGGAAGGCATGAAAACACACACATCAACCAATATCAAAGAAAGCTTCCAATCAGGTCCAGGCCATTGTTTGAACAGTCCTAGTAAAACTACAAAAGGATTTATGACTGGACAACATAAGGGCTGCATTTCTTTGTTTAGCATTTGAACTCTCTCAGCTAACAGCCTAGCACATGGCTAATAATTGCAGTTATCACCTGGTAACTGTGTGGTATGTAGAGCCCGGCCTGAAGGACATTGGTCACTGTTACATATGGTGATCTGATTGATGTGTTCATTGCCTGTATCACTGTATGACATCATTATGGTCAGACAAGGACTGGTTGTTGTTTGTTTTGCAAATATCTTGTATTATTTCACTTTCTTCCAATGCTTTCAGACAAGTTTTTGAATTTACCAATATTGACCGGTATTGACCAGCAAAGGACGGCTTTAACTGATATCGACCACTGGCCCGGTCAATATTCATATTGACCGGCTTTTTGGGTGGGCGTGCGGGCAGGCAGGCGGGTGGGAGGGAGGAAAAGAGCCCCAAATAGAATAGATGAGGTAAAACATACTAAAACGACGATGACGCATCGGTCATGCCTTTTGACATGAATTAATAGGGGCATGCATATCATAATTAAAGTGGCACATGGATATCAACATAATGATTCATTAAGCTATTTCCTTGAAAATGATGCTGTGTTTTGCCCATGATGTTGTCTTTTGAACTCTGTAATGATAAACCCATGAAAACGGTACTGTTCAGATTTAGGTGTGTTTCCAATGTGAAATCCAGTACATGCTAAAATCTTGGATTTGTTTTGACAGCTCAGGCTACCTCTTATTTAGTCATCGCTCTTTGATCTATCTTGTCCCCCAGGGCTCAGACCATGGGGCCTGTTATATATAGTTAATAGATCATGATAATTATACCCTGACAATTACTTCTGCATAAATGCCAACCCTGGGTGGTGCATACCTGTAGGTTTGGCAACAAGGGTATGAAAGTGAAGTCATATGATTATCTATGCCCACTGGATGGCCACACTTGTACAAAATACATCAATGTACAAACTGGGATATACTGATTGCCTCTTGCCTACAACTAGTATATTTGCAAGAATTGTTCTTTGGATCTGTTTTAAGCTGATGATTTGTTATTTCTCAAATGCCCATAATAAAAAGCCTTGCCCAAAACATTACAGAATGCGATAAAAAAAATCATGTGTAAAACGTGTAATAGATGATACATATGCTTCTGTCCATAAATTCTGTTCAGAACAGTGATTGAATTAATTTGTAATTCTATTTCCTAGTCTTTGATGGTAACAGCAATGTTGATGAACCATCATCGAAGAAGTAACATCTGGGATGCAGATGGCTAACCACATAATCCATCACTTTTTCCTGCACCATTTTGTATAATTTACCTTGTGTGTGTGTGTGTGTGTGTGTGTGCGTGCGTACATGCATGCATGCTTGCATGCATGCGTGCGTATGTTTACACATGGTACATAAAAATGCTAGTTGTTTGGTGTGTAACATGTTGTGATAATTTCAGTACAGAAAAACAAAATATACCTAAATCAGGAAAAATTGTCTTTGCTTAATGCCAAATCTGTGATTTGTGGACCATCACCATTCATTTTCATTAGAGGTTGTGCGCTATGCGTGTTTTACGTATACACATATCCATGATTGTAATTACTTTTATAGATGCCACCTGCACAACTATATCAGTGTAACAGGCAATCACATCACTTGGCTTCTCCGTCTGTCACACATGACTTCATTAATGGCTTTGACAGGTGTGTGTGTGTGTGCGTGCGTGCGTGCATGCGTGTGTGTGTATGCATGTGTACCATGCATGCATGCACACATACATGTAAATCAAAGCCACACATACACCCAGCTTTTGTCTTCACCCAACAGCAGCCAAGAAACTATTACAAAAAGTATGTCACGAAATAATTGCTTAGTATTGTGTAATATTTATTATTCATAACTAATTTTTTTAATATCATATGTGATAAAAAAAATATTTTACTGTACATATGTTTGATCATAGGCTGGACCAATATAGTAATACTGATACCAGTGATGTAAATAAATTATTATTACAAATTGATTACTGATTGGCCAATTATTAACACCTTGCCAGTAACAAATCAAAAGGACCACCCACATGTTACATCATTTAAATAAAATATAAATAAATAAGCAAATGTATAATTAAACAACAAGTTTTAAATCTCACACAAAGGCAACTATTTCATCAAAACAATGCATGAGATTGAATGTTTTACATTCAGTATTTATAACAAACACTACAATTACATAATTATTTGGTGTGCACTTTTAAACTCTGCAGTGTACATAACAACATAGTAAGATTATTATTATTTTCATTGATTATTAGAATAAAAATGTTGTTAAATTTTTTTTTAATTACATCAAACTAAAATGTGATTAAAATATTTTGCTACAAATTGTTCGAATGAATTAATGTTTTAGTCAGAACATATTCTGAATGAAATGAAAAACATGAATACAATAAGTGCATTCAATGACAAACTGTGAATATTTCCATGAAGCAATCTGATCAAAGATTCTGGTAAAATAGGTAATTTATAACTATATCAAACATGCGTACAGCTGCATTAATCTTAACTGTCTTTGAATGATTACGGATCATAAACACGTTGATTATATCCATATACTTTCCCATTAGACTAATGGGGTATTTATTTAGCATGCACAAACTGGTGTTCATTCAACGTCAGCAACAAAACAATATATCTCACTAGCTATTGGGACAATTTATAAAATGTTACTTCTGTATAATGTTTCAATATGTTACAATGTTTAGCCCTGTTCCATATGGATCTGAAATTATTTGGGAAAATCTAAACTTGATTTTTACAATTGCTCACACTGAAAGCTAGCTTGAGTATTTGCATATATTTGTCTGCATGTTGTGTTTGTCTGCATGAAAACAGCTACAATCACAACAAATTTAAGACCTACAGGAAAGCCGGAAGAGCTGGCACATGTAATATTCACTGGCTGTCCATTCATCAAATATTCACGACAAAGTCTGATACAGACATAAATTGAATGACTAACTCCCACCGCAGAGTAAGTACTAAGAAGCTTACAGTCACTCCAAATAAACTAACACTGTATCCTCAGCTAAATTCACATCAGCCAACATCAATTAAGATGCTGCTGCCATCTGGTGAATGTTGTAGAGCATGAAGCCACCTGGTGAATGCCAAACAAAACAGATCACACGCCAAAAATTACCATTTCATACTAGAGGGAAAGATGCAGAGATTCTACAATAGTATCCTATGCCATGGAAGAAATACAACAAACGAGAGATATACCACAAATAATATGCTGGTCATATGATGATATGAATGAGGCAACTGAATATGTTACCTAGGTGCACAGTGCAGGACCTTGTATTCCAAACATTTGTTTTTCTTAAACAAGACATTAAGAGTGTTCAACAATGTTGAGGAGACCACAAGCTAAAAGGTGCTTGACCCCTCCATATAGCTGTCAATCCCTGGAGGGTTCTTAGAACATTTCCAAGTTACGGTCAAGGGGCCAAGGCCATGAAGTCCCCCAGCCAATGGACTTCAGTTAATTTAAATAGCATTTGGAGACCTTTGAAGACACTATCCCTCATCTTCTACACATGCTTACACTGCTTCTAAACAGGGAATCTAACTGGCTTATGCTGAGCTGTTGAACAGTCGCTGACTGAGTTTCATACGTTATTCAGTAAAAGGCGGATATTACTGATAAAATAAACTGAGACCTTTGCTTGTCACACACACAAATAGATTCTATGAAAATTTCTTTCAAAAATGTGACATTTTGTTTCATAATTTTCATTGCTAAAGATTATAAAAATATATGTGAGATTTGAGACTTTTGTTGTGATAATTAAAGTGAAACAAAAGTCATGAATTATGGACAATACATGTAAAATTCATGAATTATGGACAACACATGTAAAAGAGTTAACAAAAACTAACCATTTCTAACTACAACCAAGAATATCATGCTCAGAATTGGTTCTAAAAGTACAAAATTCTGGTCAGATCTTAATTATACTGGGGGCTGACATGTTTATTAGACAACCAATAAGAACCCGACAGTTCTAAGAAATTGATTGGTTAAATGCATCAAGTGCCTTCGACTGAAATCGAAGGGCCGTTGGAAGCAATGCAAAATCTCCATCAAGCATGCTGCCAAGTCAGAATGGGATAACTTTAGTAAACAAAGGCCGAAATATGTTGCATATGCCGAGTTTAGACGCAAACAGCATGGCCATATCCTATTGACAAGGATAGGAGTAGGTGTTTACAAATAGATGTTCATTTGGTGAGAGAATATTGCCAGACTACATACACACACGTGTGACGTAGGGTTATCTAACAATATGGCGCGGCCCATGAAATTAAGATGTTGGGTTGGGTGTTCAATAAGGATTTCCTAGTAAACCATTGGCGTGATATTCTTGACTGTATCAAATGGTTGTTTTAGTAACTTAAATACATAGGCTCAAAACCATGATTCTTGTTTTGCTTTAATGCAAAAAACGGGAGTCTGATGACTTATGCATGAGAGTTGATAGGCATGCCCCCATATCAAAACACACAAAGGGTAGTGGTCAAACTGACCTGATCTGTCCAACACCTTCATCTGACACAGAGAGTTGACCAGTTCCTGGTGAGGTACTCGCATTGCATCAGATGGCGTCACCATCCTCCTAGGTGGCGTCACTGCCTTCCTAGGTGGCGCCACTGTCTTTTCTCCGCCTGCGAGAATCATCTCCAGTTCCGCCTCCAGTTCGTCCATTGATGGTTCTCCAACATCCATGGGATTCTGGGATATTGACTCGTGTAATTCTTCATTAAGATCCAGAGTCTGGCAAACACAGAGAGATCAGAATATAGTAAAGGGCATTTTCTTTTGGGCATGATTAAACAAACATGTTTTATTCACACCAAATGCCAGCATAGCTATGTCACAAAACATGTTGAGAATGTCAGACGGAGAATATCTGCAACTTCTACCAGTAAGACGTGCATGAAGCAATTATTATGCATTATAAATTTGTCATAATTTGCTGGAAATGTCTGACATTATTTATGGACTTTTAATAATTTTCAAGGGAATGTTTGGTCCAACATATAGAAATATAGTGGGTAGTTAGGCCTTTTATTTTTTACTTGTTGGTTTAAAGTCTGAAAAAAAAATTGTACCACATTGGGCATATGTGTATTATTGTGTACAGACACTTATTAACCCTGCTAACTGACATACTTACCTAAGTTTTCAATGTCAATGCATACATTCCATCATATCATGTACAAAAAATCATACATTATTTTTAAATAATGTGTTTTTGCTCACTTTTTAAATATTGTGTTTTTGCTCACTTTTGCAATATCTTCTGCAGTGAACTTCAGCAGTTCATATTATCGCTCACCGGTACTACTTGTACTGCACAAGTGTGCAAAAACACAAATTAAATTTATTTTAGTTTTTGTACATGGAATTTTTGGAGTCAATGCACTGAGATAGAAAGTCAGAGGTAAGAATATCGTTTAGCGGCATAACTAATTTAGGTAAATCTAGCTTTCGCCAAAACTGATGGTCGTCGACGACGGCTCAGTTGAGTTAGATGGTGAAACCTGGTGATCGGGTATCAAGATTCAAACATTGTAAATGGTGCACCAAAAGATCATGCCCGATGGGTAGGCTTGGTGATGACTACCTGTTAAATCCCAGTATTTGAAATGTAGTCTATAATGAAACTTTAGTTTCAAGAATACGTCATGAAGATAACAAATACAATTGAAGGTGAAAAATGCCTGGAACAAAGATGGGTAAAAGGGTTTCCAAGTAGACTCAACTTTTCAGGTGGTCAAATTTAGACACAACATTTTCACATAAATTCAGAAGTGAGCAATAGATCAGTCAACCACAACTGTGTAAGATTTATGATTTAGTACTTCCTTTGTGAACATGTCAGAATATTTTGCAATTTGCTGGGTGGAAATAATAGGATTTTTTTCATTTCATGGCATTTCTTGAGAAGAATTAAAAGAATGTTTTGCAAAAATAAAAGAATATAAACTTATAAAGGAATGTTAGGAGATTGGTCAAAACTAAAGGAATTTAAAGAAATCTCCTTTAAAATAAACGAACAGTATGGCAACTGAAACATAGTTAAATTCTATGTTTGATGGGATGGATCAATCAGGGGTAGCAACAATACTACGGGATAACAATGGTCAAATCTTTTCCAATCCATCGTGCCTCTTAATGTGAGCAAAATATTTTATCTTTCTAAAAAAAAACTTAAATATTTTGGCATTGCTTAGAGGCAAGATGGATTGGAAAAGATGATACTGAAGTGAAGAATGGCAGAGAAAAGAAGCAGAGGCAAGCCATGACATGGGACGACATCACAGAGGTCGACGGAACGGTGACTGCGGTAGGTAAAATAGCTGAAGAAGTACATCTATTTCGTAAAAGGATTTGGGCAGCAACATCCTGAAAAGGACATTGGAAATTAAAGAAGAAACAATGGTCTGTGATAATGACTGAAGCCAGCTGACACAAAACATGCAAAATGGTATATATTTTTACTGAAATGACACTGACCTCGTTAACGTCTGTCATGACATTGTCAATCATGTCAGGCGTGAGGCCGTAGCGACGTGTGATCTCTTTGAATGCCTCACTTCCCGAGGCATAGGCATCCAGCACCTACAACATATACGGCCAAGTGATTTTCATAGTTGTTTCCAACACTCGGCAACACTATAATAACGCAAAACAAAAGTCATGGTTTTGATTTAACCCCCGGGGGGGCACTGCCATACCAAAGCGGTGGGGGTGTGCTGACAGAGCCCCATGGAGCATATGGAGAGAGAGAAATCAAGAAATTTATGGTCACCAAGAGAGAATTATTGAACAATTTATCTGATATCTACAAGTGTAAGGTAAGCCCGGGCGGAACGTTTTCATTGGGAAATTTCCTCTTCGATGAAAGAGAGAATTATCAGGTTTAATTGGGGCACAAAGAGAGAAAATTAATTTTTTTTCTTCAAACAAAGAGAGAAAAATGGCCAAAAACAGGGGCATTTGCACGGCACATACATGTATACCTCAGTATAGGGAGTTACCCCCCCTAGATTTAACCAACTAGTCTGTACTAGAAACTGGTGGTCTTATGAGGCCAGAACATAACGACAAGCCAAACTTTCTATGCTGGCACTGAGGGTGGTCATTGTCTGTCATCCTCGGTGGTACTTTAACATTGTCAATACAAATTCCTTCAACTGATTTAGCCTATTGGAAAGCAGGTTCATTGGTGTCCAAATATATACTGTGTGAAGTTTATGTAACATCTGCAGTCGATTTAATAAAAAAGTCTTGCTGAATTCATTGAAAGAATTGACTTTAGTCATAGGATCTGGTAACGCTAAAAAAAGGGGATATCCAAAGTCAATGCCAATGGATATGACTTCCATCCTCTCCCCGATGCCATGAAAAAAGTCACAACATTTCACAAAGGGTAAAGTAGATGAGTTATCAGCATTTTCATAACACTTCAATTAATATTTAACCAAACATTAACTAATTTAATAGATTGTCTGATGATTTCACAAAAACTACACACAAAAGTTGCACATATGAGCTAGCATGTTGCAGTGGATACTAGGTAGGTTTTATATTCTGGAAAAAAAATTTTGTGAGACTAGCAAAAAAACGAATTGAGGAGGGGCCTTTAACAATATGGGACCAACATTAACATCCAAATCAAGACGGATACAGTTCCGTCTCTAGCCAGGTTTTCACACTAAACATACCATGCCTGGTTCGGGTCTCGAACTCAGAACTCTGGCATGCAAAGTGCATGTCTGGCCACTACACTACCGTTTCTCCAAATGGATTTGTTCCTCATGCTAAAGAGGGACATATATCTGCTCTGTCATATTACCACACCAGACATGTCATGTAGAGGCAAACAATAAAAAATTAGAGATTCTTACATATTATGAAACAACGGTATGAAATAATATCACCAAATAAACTGAATGTAGCACAAAAGTTAAAATCATAAAGTCAACCTACGAGTCATTCTTGGTTATTTTGTGTTCATTAAACACATCACAGTGAACCCTCATCATGCACAGACCTCCTTGTTTGCCATTTAGAAGCTTCCAATATTTGATCATATAGACATGCAGTGATTGAGTGCAAAGGCTTAGGTGCATGTCTATTAGTTTCTCATATATTGCTGTCCAAAAAGGTTTCACTTCTGGGGTGCACTTGTGTGTTTCTGTTGAGAATTATACAGTACATTATATTTTGGTTTATCCTTACCATTTTGTCAGTTTCAACTTGCTGGATTATTCTCAGCATGTGTCTGATATTCTCCAGTGCCGTCTCCTTGCCGTCTCGGAGAGATTCAATCTTTTTCTTTCTTTTCAAAGCATTTTTTGCCTGAAATGTGACACAAATATTACCCTAACATCGGCTACCCACAATGTAATAATTCAATTGTGAGGTTGGATCCATAAAAAAATTGGTTGGCAAAATTAAAGTGACATATATGCTAACGGTGAAGCTAATGCAAGGTAACGTGTGAAAACAGTATTTATCACAAACCCATGAGTGAAGAAGATGACTTACTACAACCAAGAACGTACCGAGGTCTTGAGCCCTTTTTGTAGATATTCCTTGGCTTCGAGTCGGCAACTAAAGACAAAGGAGACTATGTATAAGGAAAGCACACAACCAAGGTTTTCATTACATGAACCTAGGGGTAGCTTTTTATGGGTTTCACCACCTTAATTTATGATGCAAGCTTGTACAAGCTGTTATCAACATAACAGTGAAACTGTATAAGCACTTATAATAAAATGGCACCACCTAGCGAAAATCAGTGAAAGCTGTCGGAATAAATGATGCCACCTAGCGAGTGTCCATGTATTCAAATTCTTCATAGCAAATACCTGATGTTAACAGACATTGCACGGTCCTAATGATGCCCACTATAGACAGGTTTTACTGTATATTACAAGCATGGAAAACTATGAGATGGTTTGTGGGGAAAGACATATGAAAGGAGATGGATGTGCTGTGAATAGCTATGAACGATGAGACTGCGGTGTGTCAGACATATTGTATGTAGGGAGGAAGACAGTGTGATGAAGAAGGCGTGGAAGCAGAAAGCAACAGGGGATGGCAGCGGATACGAATGAGACGTTGTGAGGAGACATGGGAGTGGCAGAGGTTGTGGAGGAAGACTCTGTGGACAGGACATCGTGGTGTAGGTGGATCCGCCCAATGGGGAATAAAACTACTCCCAATGGGGAATAAAACAGTTGAAACAAAACGACAATATTATGCATAGCAAAATATATTGAACTGTTGTATATAGTATACAAGCATAACAGACTACATAGGTTTGTCTCTATATGGTAGTATATTGGCATAACAAACAATACAGGTTTTTTATGTTTTATTCACACCAATTACGACACATACTTCTCCATCTGTGAAGTCAACTCTTCAACTTGAGTCTCAGTTGTGGCCTCGGCTTTCTTCAACCTGACAACGAACATCTCAACAGTGACAATTGGTACGAAACCATCATTTAGTCAGATTGTCTAAACACATTTCATAAGTGAAGTTAAAAATATAAAATTGAAAACATAAATGTAACTGCGATATCTTTTAGTTTCATGCTATGAATATTTACTGTTGATTATTAAGTTACCACTTACATTTGTACATAAAATATAACTGCTGTTCTACCTTATTTTACAGCATAATATTCTATCCTCTACCTGAATATCTGTAGATCACACTCAGACATCTTGGCAGGTGCAATGTCATTCTTTGATGCGAACTGCACAACCTATAAGAGAAGAATACAAACCCTCAACAATATTTAATCTTTGGATGCTTATTACACTCCAGTTAGGAAGTGTTGCTTAATTATTTAATCAACTTGTTAGAATTTGTTGTGAGTTGCTGTTTGTAGTTATTGTGAAACAACATGCTGCACCCCAATTAAAGAATCTTGCAATTACATCAACCCAGATATCTAGTACATTAAGAACCTCCTTTGCTCTTCGGCAAACTTATTCAAGTGTTGGCAACTTCTTGAATTCGCAAACTGATCTAAGACTGCTTAACCCATTGATTTTGATGAGCGGCTGAACTCGGTTCCCTCATGCGCTCGGCACAATAGAAGTTTTATTATGGTATTTGCTGTCTGCTAAAGAGATGTACATGCTTGTTATAACCTCAGATGTATTAAGTATCACGAGCCGGTAAAACAAACAAATAATGGAGTGTTATATCAATCAAGCAACAACATATTAACGTTGTGGAATAAAAACACCTGAACTGGCTATGAAAAGATCATAGCTTTGATATACGAATCATTGGATTTAAGTAGAAATCAAATTGTTGGCCAAATAGAAGTACTTCCAAACCTTCTCTTGATTTTCTGTGGTTGTTAAGCAACATTTCTTCTGTTTACACAGCCACATGAGTGCCACCTGGAAGCTTTGTTCATCACTAACTATGTCATGACATTGTTGCCACAGCTGCGTGTAGCTGACAATGTTGTCTGTGAGCGAGTGTTGCGCTGAGGCATAGTGTCGCGTCAGAATCTCTTCAGCCTTTTCCTGAAAAATAGCATCTCCTAAATACAAGACCGAATTACCTTCAAATAAGTTAATCAATCAATAATTTATTTCCAACGAACAGTACAAACTCACAATAATAAAATACAGTATCAACTGCAATATGTGAAATTGAGGTATATAATGTAATGTGATGGAAAGGGGATAAACAACAGTGTAGCACTTCTATATGGTTCACCTCCAACCAGTATAATTATTATACAAATACAATATCATACTTAAATATAAGTTACATATATATGTAACCAATGGATGCATTGCCCATAGCATGTTTGATTGTAACTGCATTGTACCCTTGTACAAGGTATGCTTTGATATGTAGTAATATCACATGTTTATATATAGCTTAGCAATGTTTTGCAAACTGTCCGTACCTAGTTAATTGCGATATGCCATAAACATAACAACCACCATCTCAAATTAACTAAGTCAACCAATTTCAAAATGCATAGTTGTTTATAAAGGTATATATATTAAAACAGTTTACTCAAATGTGTGATATTTTTACTGTGGTTTTCAAAAAAGGCTTGATTTATCTTGAACTCACCTTTACCAAATTTAACACCACCAAATCTCCCAGGCATTCTTGTTTCTGTGTTTGTCCTGTGAGTTGGCCTAAACCCCAGGACACAGGGCGCTTCACCAGGGTGCTGAATGACCAAGACAAGGGTTTCTTCACCAAGACATTGAAGCTCCATGATACCCAGCCATTGCTGATGCCTTGTTGAAAGTCAGATAGCTGCTTCAGCTTGCCTTTACTGCAAAGTGCAATGTAACATATCAGTCAGAGATGGAGTAATGTATTTATACTCAGTAATTGTATGTAGTGACAGTAATTGTTGAAATTTTTATTTTAATTCTAATTGTACTCAATTACACTGCCACAGTAATCGTAATCATGATTACAAAAAAAATTGTTTTGCATATATTTTTGTTGTTCAGGTCCCAATGATAATGCAAACAGGTTTTGCTCTTCATTTTGTATCTAATGCATGCGCAATGACTGTATTTTAATATTGTGCTTGATTTTGTCTTAAATAACATAGGTGACAATAATTATGTTTTTTATTTTTTCCATTATGTCAATTATATTCTTGAATGTAATCATGAATTGTAATCATGATTACAAAAGTAATCGTTTTATTCGTAATTGATTACATTGTGGCGTAATCGCCCCGTCTTTGATATCTATATATAGAGAGGATCATATTTCACAGACAAACGTTAAATGTGTAATAGCACCGTAAATTATATATATATATATATATTCTTATTTACTTTACAATTTAAGGCTGTCAACCGACCGACTAATATTGACACATTTTAAACTTTTATGTTTGTATGTTTAATGGGTATATTTGGTAAGTGCGTAATTTCTTAGATCCAAAATGTACACGCATTAAATAATAATAATATATCATATAATTGTACGTAATAAAATATTACTGTATACAGAGAGGATCATGGAGACTCCCAAAGTCGCTACCATAGGAGCCACCCGTCGTATTCTTTTATTTTAGTTTCTGAGGAAAGCAAATAATATAGATATAAAGTTATCAACATTAAAATGTAGTAAAGTAAATCTATGAAATAAAATGCTACCGGTATTATTTGATGATTAAAAAAAATTACTGCCTAATGTCGTTTGTATAGACATTTGTATATATCTATATAAATTATATATATATATATATATATATATATATATATATATATATATATATATATATATATGTTTAATAAAAAACTTTCAATTCTTAGCGTGTTTGTATGTTTTTCAATATTACTTTAATAATTTAGCGAAAACAGCTAACATAATAAACAATTGGTTTGAAATCAATAATAATGTAGCATAGAACATTTCGCTAAAACACGCAAGCAGCTGAAACTAGCGAACGTAATAAATAAGTACTGTTGGCTCGAAAACACAATTACAACACCAACAGTTACAATTCGTTAGTCGTTTCGGCCCACGGAGCCCTGTGGCACCGGTTCGACACTCCGCGAAAGTGCCTTCAGATTTTTGTGAAAAGGTAAAAACTACACCAACCGGGATTTTTTTAACACCACAATACTTACTATAACATTTCGCGTAGCACATCGTTTAGACAAACTGGCAGCTTTTCACCTCGTTTGAATTGTTGCGGCAAAGTTGCCGCATTCACGACAAGGCACTTGGTTCCCTGACAGTGTGAAATTATCAATTCTGTCCAGAATGTCATTTTCTTGTCCCACGAATGGGGATTGACTTGTCTGTTTTCACGAAACGGCGAAAATAAAACGTCCATTGTCTGGTCATCCTGCCAGTCTTCGTGATACAAGCGTTCGTAGCTATGCGTTGCCATTGCACGAAATGAACCGACAACACAAGCAAGTTGTGTTAGACTTAGTGTCCGATTACCGAAATCACAACAATGCAGCCATACTTCCGGAAATCAACAGCGACTAGAGTGCGCACAACTGACGCGGTTTGCTTTTCTCTAGAGCATGCCCTCGATTATCCAGACTCCGTGATGTGACGCCACCGTTTGTCCAGCCTCGATTAACAAGGCTCCGTGAGGTAGCGCCACCGTTGTCGCTCTCACAATCGAGTGGAATAAGAAAATAATTTCTATTATATTACAACAGGCTTTGACATTAAGATTTTGCACCCAGTGGCCCGTCGGGCCAGTAGATGTTAAAAGTTACTGGCCCCCCAAATAAAGTTATTGACCTGAAAAACAGATAAAAAAACACTATTTTTTTGCAATACATCGCATTACAAGTCGAAGGATGCGAGTTTGGCCATTATTTATTTTGCCGTTGGTTATTTACTTCGATGCTTTCAGTGAGTGTTCAGTATGGCAGACAAAGTTGTTGCAGGAATCGTTTGAGAATGCCCTCTGTCGAAGCCGCAGCAGGCCGCGTTTTGAGAACGACGGCCCCGGGTGATGCCACCGCGTGCGTATCGAATTACAGCTGGTTATACTCCAAAATACGACGGGCGAACCGGACCTGACACTGGATATACCTATGGCTGTTACAATATGGTTTATTTCTTTCGAATATAAACTTTTGGACTGAAGTACAAAATTACGTTAACCTTAACTATCTGTGTCCTAGCGTGTCCTAAAATGTATGTTAGGCGCTGTCGTGACACCTAGCGGACAGCCCGTGAACCAGTCGGTTTATATGAAATCGGTACGTCGAAGGCGTATCGCGATAGCCGATAGTGTCGCGCAGAAGAAAATGATGCGATATACCGATATTATACTGGTAACACGGCGCTACCCTAGTGAAATATAGGCGTCCTCTAAAATTCTCACATTGTCGTTAGTAGCGACGTCATGCGGACTTTTTTGTGAGGCTCTTACATATCAAAACAAGATGGCAACTTTACGAAGCGACAAGACGAAATCAGATGAGATGAAGATTGTGCTTAACTGTAGCGCCGGGGTGGATGGCAAGGACAAGCGATTGAAACGATGACATGTGGCTGTGACTAATGGGATAAAAATGAACTGAAACTATGTTGGCACACCGGGCCAGTAAATGTGGGAAGATGTGGCCCGAACTGGCCCGACAGCCCCAAAAAGGCGCCGGGCCAGCGGGCCAGTGTTACTGTGAAGGCCTGGACAACCTCGAAGTCGGTCAACTCTGTCTATCACAACCCCGGTAATAACAATAACGACAGTAACAAAAGCGGTCAACCATTGCACAACACACAGTAGTTTCGAGACTGAACCACATGTCGTATCAAATACCATCAAGTCCTACTAAACTAAATTGAAGACCGAGCTGAGACCATCTATATCAAATATCCGTCTTTCGTTCGTAGTCTCCGTCATTTTGACATCGAAAACATAATCTCCATCCGTTCCGGAGATTGACATTTCCGTAATTTAGTGTTCAACGGACAAAACAATATGTGAAGACATTTGTTTACCATTTTCCGTTTTTTATTCGTGAATCGTGCTGCTTATCCGTAAGGCGGACTGTTGCCCGTCGCATGAAGAGATGGCGACAAGTGGCAGACACAAAATATCAACAGCACAGCCGTGTATCTGCTGCGAGCTGACTGACGTAGCGGAAAAGCTCTGCTGGTGGTCATTCTTAACCGCCTGAGCACTAGCTGGGGTCGGCCGATCAAAAACTACCATGAGAGAGTTGCACTACATCGTCGAGACGCAAACAACGAAACGCGATTGTAGAGAACTCCATATAGTGTCCACTTCCTCTGCTGCTGACTACTGGACGATATGTTCACAGTGGAGGACCTGACCACAGTCAATGAGCAAATAGTTCACATTGTCACAGGTATAGCCATAGGACTAGGATACCTAAATTTGAGTTGTCATTGTCGTTTTTCAGCGGACACCAACATTTTAAACTTTATCATCGTTCCAGACTGTTATGTTCAAACCGTGGCGTTGCCCGTTGGCGTTGTTCAACGTCATACATTGTACAAAGCAACGTTACATTGTTAATCAAATACATTTGATAACATAATAAGCGTTAATGATATTTTTTATACCTACATTATTATTCAAACATATTTATAATCTGCCGAATAGCAGTGCTGTCAACGAGTTATCCCATGGCCATGCCAACTTAACATTGGCTTGTGCCCTGCAAAGGCCAGAAATCGTTATTGTATCAGGGCCATGCAACCTTACTAACATAACTAGGTAAATGTTAATAACAGAATAATAAGAAGACACATTGATAGGTGCTGTTCTAGATACGATGTTTTATCTGACAGGATGTGACATATAAGATGAGACGTAGGTCCTACCTTTACAGTGTTATTTATTTGGATATAATTTAAACTTATAAAACACTAACTTAATGTAATTTGAATTAGGTCTATTTTATTTGCACAGTGTTTAAATTCCCTGTAAATGATTGTTTCAAACTGATCTTGATAATGCATATGACATTGCTGCATCGACCTGTCAAATATAAAAATGATGCGTGCTCGTGTGCATGCACTGAAAATATGCACCTTGTATGCAGAACATTTCTGTGTGTATGAAACGTCAGTAATAAGATACATTCACCAGGGGTGACATACATTAATATTATAAATATTGATTATCAAATATCATGCAAGACATAATGACACTGACATACTTATATAAAATCAATGTTGTCATTAATTTAATAACACATAAAAAATAAAGTGTTAAGGTTATTCAACAGGAACACATTTTATTTGCAGAAAGTATCATTACTTGATATTCTGGTAATATTTAAAACGTTTGTTTGTATGTTGAACCTTTTGTTTAGATTTTTATGTCTGGACAATACTTCACAAATGCATTTAGATTGCATAGTATAACAGTCCGTTGTTTATTTAAGAAGAGGTGTCTGGACATTGACTGGGCAACAACATATAAAGGACAGGTGGTGCAAGATATATAACCACTAATTTGCTTATTCAACGTGTACTCAATCATAAAAAAATTGTATGCACATTTATTCATCTTCCTCTATTTTGGCAATGAAGTTAATTGATCTTGTATTTTTCTGTAAAAAATACACATCAGACAATTCCTTAAAATAATTCGTACAGTGCTACTATAAAAATTGTGAAACGCATTTGAGATGATTTTAAAGATTATGCTATGGTGATGCATCAATCCTGCTTAATCATGCACGGAATCCCACGAAAGATTGTATCGGCAGTCGAAAAGATATATAAACACTCGAAATGTGTAAAAACAGAAGATGGCTACAATCACTGGTTCCATGCGGTTACTCGTGTCAGACAAGTCTGCATTCTCCCCCCCCCCCTTCTCTTCGCTGTGGCCATCGACTGGGTCATGCGGCTGGCAACCAGGCAACGAAGGGATTACTTGGGGTAAGGAGGAGCGTTTGTCAGACCTGGACTTTGCTGATGACATTGCCGCCCTCTCAGACACCACACAGGGCCTGCAATGTCTCATGGAATCAGTTGGTAGATACGCGTATGGTGTGGGACTTGCAATCAGAAGATTTAAAACATGCTGACAGGCGAATATCAACTATCCACATATGTTCTGATCAACCAAACTGCAGTGTGGGGAAAGCGTCAGCAGCCTTCAACAAGCTGAGTAAAATTTGGAACAACAAGAATTTACCCTGAGATCTAAACTCCGCTTCTATAGTTCAAACGTTCTACCGAACATACTATGTGGATGCGAATCATGGCAACTAAAAACAAGCCAAAACAACAAAATGCGTTCGACACTAAATGCCTGCGCAAGATCTTGGGCTTTCACTGGAGCGACCGTGTAACGAATAAAGAGGTCTGGATACGATCAGGTCAACCTCTGGCATACGCAACCATTTGTAGAAGACGCATGAGCTGGCTCGGCCATGTCACGAGGCTCCCAGCTACTAGACCTGCCCAGCAAGCAATGTGGTGGACACCAGCTGGTCAGAGAAGGAGAGGAAGACCGAGAATGAACTGGCGCCGGACCGTCGACCGCGACCTACAGTTGGTCAACAAAAGATGGAGCGACTTCAGGATGCTAGCGAACAACATATCTGGGTGTAATGCTTTGACTGCCTCTTGCGTCTGGAGCCACTAAGTCTAAGTAAGTAATTATTTATATATGTTTACAGAAACACTGACACAATTCGTGGTGTGGGAGATACTATTGTACGGTGGTATGCCCTTTTCAACTCCTTCTTTACATATTGATATGTCATTTAACATGTTACTTAATTGAATCGATAGCTTTGTAATAAATGGCATACGTCTTTTTTTAAGAATGGGCAGTCTTCATATTGTTTGAGTGCACACACACAACCTTGATTCATTACTAAACGAGTAAACACATTTCTATTACTGTACTGTCAGTTGTAAGTGATTGGACATTTAATAGCATCAATAAGGTATAGTTATAAGTAAAATGTATTGTGTGTCAATCAATGGGAATGACATATCTTATTACATTTTGCAGTACACGTTACATCATTTGCAGAAAACAGCACTAAAACAATGTATTTAATTATTTGCCATTCAATGTTTTTTTACGCAGTAATGTACTGTGGACTCTGATAATGATGGTCTCCATCGATAACTATGATCCAACAGATTCAGTCATAACAGCAGCTTCGTAATTCAATTAATGCAAATGTCTCAGCATACGTGTTTGTATTATTGTAAATAATTACATAGTAAATTATCTAAAGTTTCTACAATCATAAACATTTATAAATCGACTAAACACACGCTGCTCAGAAGGACCAACTGCGCCAGACAACATTGAACATGTAATATCACAATTAATTGTGCCTGAAATAATTACTTAAATATCGGACCACGCCTCAGAAAAAATACTATGGATTATCGCTGGCATCGATAATCCTAATTTAATAATAATGATATATAAGGTACTTATATTGCGGTAAAATCCTTGGGAGGC
>OY759264.1:45103763-45178763 GCA_963662155.1 Lamellibrachia columna | reverse complement strand
GGGTTGACGTGGTGGTTGTGTTGGCTTGATAAATTTTTTTACACACTGCACAACCTTCACAGTCTCTGCGGAAAGTATCGATGTGGCGATCAACTGCAAGCCACCATACGGTATTACGAGATCGCTGCTTAGTACGTACGATCTCTGGATGACAGCACGACTGCCACGCGACACACATATGTCATCGAACACAGAAAGTTCGTCTCTCAGCCGGAAGTAAGTTTCCAATCCAGCAGGTTGGTGCCGGGGCCAACCATTCTGGATGAAGTGACGGACTTGCGTCAATGTGACATTAGTGGAAGAAGCAGTCTTCAACTCAAAAGTGTCACCATTGTGTCAGCCAGTTGCAGACTGCATGTTTTGAACGGTTTAGATGCACTGGTTACTGAATTCACCAAGAGTACAAATGGTGCAGATTCATTTGGCTGTTATATTTGACCGACGGCACTCCCCTTTCTAGAAGATCTGCAACACTTCGCAAAGTGATTATTTTTTTAGCACATTCGGCAAGTTTTCGTCCTGGCAGGACATTTCTCGCTGCCTGTCGCGTGTGAACTGTAACCACAGTTGCCACAAGGCACTTGTACCCGAGTGTTGGTGCCAGTGTGTGTACTCCTGTTCAGCTTTGCCGCAGAGTATTGAGACTTCGCCCGGACCGCTTGAACCCTAGGCGTTTCAAACTTGGTACTGTCTGTGTCCCGTGTTTCTGATTTTTTTTTATGCTCAAACTCTCGTTTACGGCAACCTTAATACGATATGTCAGTGTTATAGCTTTCTCTAAAGCGAGCGTATCAGGCTCCATTAGCAGTCGTTCCCTAACTCTTGGGTTATTCGATTTCTCGATCAGCTGGTCGCGGATCAGTTCATCCGACAGCTGACCGAAGTTGCAGTTAGCTACAAGTTCGTGCAATGCAGTAATGTACTCACGTACACTTTCCCCGGGGCGTTGCGCCCGTTGCCGAAACGTGTACCGTTCCACCATCACACTTTGTTTTGGAACGAAATGATTCCGTAGTGCAGTTATGGCGGACGAATATGTGTCCGTCAGGGACGCAACTATTCTCTAGCCTTCTATCACCAGGCAATGTACCAAGATAGCTCGGCGCCGTGCTGCCGTGACGTTGGCCCCGTCGAGGCCGCTTGCCCTTAGGTAAGTTTCGAAATTCGACAACCACCGAGTCCACGGCACTGGTGGATCGCCCGGTGTTTCTAGGAACACCGGGATGATGAACATGTTCAAGCATAGCCATATTAAATGCCTCCATTGCAATAAACTGATTATTTCGATGGCACAAGAGTAATCATATGATTGGATGGCCACTTGTCTCCAACCAATCAGAACAGCTGTTAATTCAGGATTAAGATGAGTTGGCACTACGCAACATCTCTACTAATTTTCTTTTCTTTTTACAACCCACATTATTTTTCAAGCCGTCAGCTTTACAAGCAGCACAAATCGATCGCACAATGCTGAACTTGCGCTTTTGGCTCTGGATGTCATCATCTGCCGATATGTGATCTTCACTTCCACAATAAAAGCACACTTCTGGAAAGTGGCAGACCTTCGCGGCATAGTATGCCACCTCCACTTAAGTGTTACACCTCAAACGTTCTCTCTCGCTCTCTCTCTGACAACAAGTGTGTCCACATACTGTTTGTCAGAGGCAAACACTGTACTGACACAAGTGCAGGTACTGTCCTCCTTCCTGTGCTTCACAATACGTTGCTGGATTGGCATTAACTTGTTCGCAGCGTACACACACATTGGCTTGTTGCAGTCTGTACACCGCACAACATCACACACTTTTGGGCCGACTAGCAGTTGCCTGTGAAGGACATCGTGTTCATTGTGTTTTTCCAATGCACCTGAGTAGGGTGGTCTAGCAGCTTGGTGGTCTAGTTCGCTGGCCATACACATCGTCAAAATGCTTGAAACGACTTTGTTACTTGTCCTTTTGCATCGGGTCAGGAACGAAATGCAGATCCTTATATTTTTCTTCTAGAAGCCGTGGAGGGTTGAACACACAGTACCAGCAATCGTTGACCTCATCGAGTGCGCATTTCTTCACCTGAACCATGTACTGGCGCTGTCGGCAGTGCCTGGTCATGAAATCAGCCAGTCGTTCACATATTTTCATGTCTTTCTGGATGATCTTGTTCGGTTCATGGGCCTCATCAATGCTACGGAGGCTCTGGAAGAAGTCCGTCACATTAAATGCCTCCAGTGAATTATGCTGCCATGACCACTTCTATTGGCTGCCCCTTTAGTCTCAGACGACTGAATCGCTACTGCTGGAGGTTCAGAACGGGCTGAACGGAAGCCTTCATGGAATCCCTAAATCCGTGTGAGCGCTCCGAGAACCGCCTGGCATCATGTATGCAAGAGATTCTTCTTTTGTGGTCCTCCAAGTTGTTTGTCATTGGTGTTCTGTTGAGGGCAACATGATGCAGCCCCATGTTCAGCAGTGAGTTGAAACGCTCTGCAAGATTTGCCCAGCTTTCCATAGGTGCCGTCCTTGCGGTAATAAAAAGATCAAGATCCAACAAGATGAACTGTGCTATGCTGGACAACTGAAATGATCCATAGGTTGTTCGATGGCAAGATCCTCCATCTGTGTAGTGGATCATGATTGGCATATCGGCTACAACGTTGTCTATGCTGTACATATCCCTCACCAACCGAGTTGTCACGGTACCATAACGAAATGCATTCGAGGGATGAAATATTTTGTCTTTTAAGACCACTTGTACGTCATCTGTGAACAAAGTGTCGAATGGTGAGTTTGGGATCTCAGACATAAAGACCACCGATGGAATGATCTTGCACACATGAACATCAAGATCCAAGGCTGCAACAGCTGCACCATCCTAAGGAGCCAGAAAACGATTGTGTTGTCTGGCAGTTGCGTTGATAGGACTGGCTGGCTCTCCGATAGGGATGACAGCTTTATCATTCAAACTAAGCATGCAGGCACTATCTTTCCACCTGGCTGTAAAACGTCTTAGCAGACGTAGCAGGTACTGACAGAACCAGACAACATCATGTGAGCCTCTGATTTGTCGGGTTTGCACGACAAATTTAATGGAGAATAGACCTGGATTGTGCAGTACTTTAGCAGTTCTTGGGTCCTTAGGCCAGATTTGGAGGCGTACCCATTCATTAGTTGGAAAGGCTGAACGTTCTGGTATACGGCTGGCAATAATCTGCACAAGATCCTCCCCTGATATAGCAAAGGGAAGGAAGAACTCATTGCAATGTCGTCTTTTTGGGCAGCACAAGTGTTTTTATTGAAGCGTCTCTCCATTTCTATCCAAAAGACATCGACATCATCATACAACATTATTTTTATGAGTCTTTCTTCAGCAGCCGATGAGATATGGTGTTCTGCGACACTGCTATCATCACACAGAAAACTGAAACTTTCTCGTAGGACACATTTGTCAACCTTTGCAACATCTGTGTTGCTGTTTATGAACTCAACCTTCATTTGACGTGTTGCATACACTAGCAAAACCTTGTCCGGTGTCTGACTGGCGCCCAAGGCAAAGACGCCGTTCCACGTCTTTGTCCGACAAGGGCGGGCGCATCTTCATATTCTCTTTGATGACCTGCAACACCTTGACATGAGCTTCCTCGGCAGCTCCCATGTCTAGTATATAGTGCATTCGCACTTTTGCCCTACGGCTATTCTGTTCAGTGTCCACGCTCAGTAAGAAAAGTAAGAAAACAGGCCCAACAGGAAACCAGAAAATCATATTGAAGCCATGTTAGTTAGGTCTTCAAGCCTCTCATCTACAAAACAACGTTACTAAGAAATCTAAACAGATACAACAGTTATTCCATCCCTTAGAAGTCAGGGTCAATTGTATTTTGAAAACAAAGAAAGCTGAGATTCTGAATAAGCAGTTTCAATCTGTTTTCACACATGAAGACCCATTAGAATACTATATTTGTTCGCCCTCCGGAGCTCAAGCGAGAATGTTTCCTGAGATTTGAACATTATATAACAAATGAATATCATTGTACAGCTAATATGCTTTTTGTAATCGGTAAAAGACATATACGACCATCTAGTAAAGGGTGAAGCTTACTATTTATTCCAGATAATAACATAAGAAAACGATAAAACACGGTGTGTTTGACTAATATGCAGATGAACGCGCACGCACGCACGCACGCACGCACGCACGCACGCACGCACGCACGCACGCACGCACGCACGCACGCACGCATGCTCGCTCGCTCGCTCGCTCATTCACTCACACAGTTGCAAGATAGATAACACAGAAGGCAGAATACCCCCTCGAACAAACGCCGGACCAGTAGGAAACTGCTGAAACCAAGGGTATGGACAACAGTTGCGCAAACTTGGAGGGAACCCCCATATAGTCACAACTTAATAATGAACCGACAGCTGAAGTCCTTTGGAAAAGTTTGGGATGACAATTTTGGAAACAGCCAGTCAAAGTAAGCATGGACTCAATGCGAGCTCTGTATAAAGCGGGGGTAAGACGAGTGAACGCAATGATTACATGTTAACCCACCCGATCTCATGCCTACCATATTGACCCGAACACGAGAATGCAACACGATGAAACAAAGATGTCTTTAAACAAAACATACATATTTGTTGTAATTTTATTGAAGCATAGTTCATTTAGATCGAATAAATATGGATAACATTGTAATTACAATTGATTTTCATCATTACCAATTGGAATGTAAAGTGTAGTCATACTTATTATGATCTTGTTGACTAAGTTCAATGATGTACACACAAATCAGTGATGTAGCAAACAGTGCAGTTAACTATTTTAATTTTACAGTCATTTAGCCCATCGCGATTCAAATACGTTGACGTTCATATAATTGTTTATGTAGTGTGTGAATAGCAAGCGTAGTCAGTTTAACAAAATATCGTGCGTACATTTTTTAATATCAACGAGCAAATTGACTTATGACACCCCAGAGCCAGTGTCTGTGTTTTGCCGTGGCAGGCCAAAACTGTAGTAAGACGAGATAAAAGAAGAAGGGCAATATACATAGCCACCTTTACCATTGTATCGCAATGAAACATCGAATTGAGAGGGCAGCTTTAAGGTAGCCATGACATATGAAAGTCACAACAAATACAACGATCACCACACACACACACACAAGTTATTCAATCGCAATATACACTATATATTTACTGGTGCGGTGGATGGAGTGGAGGTTTTGCCAGACATAGCTAAACAACAAGTTGGCAAACTAACTAATAGTGATCAAAATACATGTGTAAGTATTTCGTCAATGATCTTGACAACAGTATCACTAAAGCACACAAACATTATTTTTCATAAACGAAACCATGTCGCTTTATACACGGAAGAACACACCACTTTGCAAAACGTTAATAAATATGACCATTATATGTTTGCTTTGAATTGTGGTATTCCGTAATATGAAGCAGTAGTTTTGTATCAGATTATAGTTCAAATATTACGTAATATTCCACACGAATAACATATGGAGGTTTGTAGATGAATAGTAATGTTTCACGATGCTAAATACATTTTGCGAATATGCTAACGTGTAGAATTCGTTAATATGTCATACGACCCCGGGGAGGAGTCATTAGAAATGACCACCGACCGGAACGGATCATAGCAATCCCTGTCCGCCATGATCCACCTATCATGCTGCTGCTGTGCAACCAACACGTAATATGAATATTCAACACAAGACGTTCAAATTAAACACAACACTGCTATCCATTATGTGTGTGTGTGTGTGTGTGTGTGTGTGTGTGTGTGTGTGTGTGTGTGTGTGTGTGTGTGTGTGTGTGTGTGTGTGTGTGTGTGTGTGTGTGTGTGTGTGTGTGTGTGTGTGTGTGTGTGTGTGTGTGTGTGTGTGTGTGTGTGTGTGTGTGTGTGTGTGTGTGTGTGTGTGTGTGTGTGTGTGTGTGTGTGTGTGTGTGTGTGTGTGTGTGTGTGTGTGTGTGTGTGTGTGTGTGTGTGTGTGTGTGTGTGTGTGTTTGTGTGTATTTAAGATAAAACGATCATGCTGTGTGCCTTTCACACGTGTCCTTAGTAATATGCAGTCAATCGGAATATGATGCTGGCTAACTATACAGACATGTGTTTTCCAACAGACACAAATTCCCATTATTATTTTGCCAAAACATGTAAGGCAATTGAAAATATGCTAAACCCATAACTCCTTAACTTTTGCTTATTACAAATAACAGCAGAAGCCCGTTTTGTTTGACTGCACATTATAACTACGCGTAAACAGCAGAAAGCACAAAACACATAGGTGTATGAATTACTGCCATGTCGACATTGTTTCTTGAGCTTGCAGGAACATTCGCATGCAGACGGTTTGTGCCCAATACGAGTTACACAAAAATCTAGCTACCAGCTGCAATCGCAAAGCACAACCGTTGCAAAGCGCATCCCCTTCCTCTCTTGATTACATCTCCCTTCTTTCCTTTTGTCACTCACACCGTTTCCCTTCTCATTTTCCCTCCCTCACTCCTTCTCTCCTTCCCTCTCTCCACCCTCCATTACTGCCTGCATGCATACCTGTCTCCCTCCTTTCCCCCTCCTTCCCGCCACCCCACCCACCCTCCATCCCTTCCCCTCCCTATCTCCCCCCTTCTCACCACCCATCCAACCCACTTTATCTTCCTCAACCAACGTATCTCTTTCCAATCCCTATCCCCTTCCCCATATTGCCGTATTCTTCCTTTATTCTGTCCTCCCATACAACCTTTCTCCCTCCCTCCAACCACCCATTCCTTTTTACCCCTTACACACTGTATCTCCTTCCCACCCCATACCCCATTTAGATTATTCCCTTACTCCAATTTATCTCCCTCCCTACCTGTCTCCTATCATTGTAAACAACCATTTGTTTAAAATTAACGGTCCATTATTGTAAACAACCATTTGTTTACAATCAAAGGTCCATCATTGTAAACAACCATTTGTTTACAATTAAAGGTCCATCACTCGATGCTGAGTTCACACAACTTCCATTCCGCAAACTGATTCGGGATTTCAATGGTGACATATTTAGTTTTGTTCTCCGTGTATTCACAAGCTGCGACACATGTCATCAGACCTCCAGTTTCCGACGCGGCAACAACACTCAACGCACAGATGTGATAGTTTCCAGACACCAGTCCGCAGTCAGACAACTTTGTGTGTCTGGTCATTACCTTGAGGTGTGAGTGGGAGCAGACAAGACGATGGCCGGTGATTCTGACTGTGAACGAATCGTGGATGGTGGCAGGGTCATTACCTTGAGGTGTGAGTGGGAGCAGACAAGACGATGGCCGGTGATTCTGACTGTGAACGAATCGTGGATGGTGGCAGGGACAGTTGTCTTGATGACCAGTCCAGACCTCCAGCAAGCATTCTTTGGCTGAGGAACCCACTGACTCGTCGACGGCGAGAACGTGTACATCTCGGTGTCCTCCAGGATCAGACAGGTGTCGTTGTTTGCGTCAACGAGACTGATCGCCATTTCTACCGTGGTAGGTGGGTCGAATTCGGGATGATCCAACTCTATAACAATCAGTGAATATTATAAATAAGAAGAGTATATTTACATATTTTATCATGTACAACGTATGCCGCTGATACAAAACCTGTGTACACACGTGTCGTAAGCAAAACTGCTTGGATATCATTAAAAATCATGTTACATTATACGTGGGCTCAATGCCAACCATGGTAATTTTCGACACGCGGTATATCGACACAATGTATGTGTTCTTGGAGCACTAACATGTGAGCAGTATGCGCAGACTATCGTATCATTGTGGTGATTGTAAAACTAATGAATGCTTGCGCACCCAGTAAGTTCTAATGGAACATTAGTTGCGGATTCGTATTACGAGAATCGTTAGTATGAAACGGAATTAAACACAGACGTGTTAAATACCCGACAAACCGGGCATACATGTTAATACGCTTAGGCGACCTGACTGAATTGTATCAAACGAAAACATAACTAATTTAAATGCAACACAATACATTTTAAATTACAATGATACATAGCTACCACCACATATATCATAATTTAATTTACTGCCTTTCTTCAAACATAACCTACCTGTTTCACAGTTAATGCCCTCGTATCCAATGGCACACGAGCAGTTGTATTTGTTCACCCGATCAAGGCAAGAACCGTCATTCTTACACGGCCTGCTGGCACATTCATCCGTATCTAGAAGTTGGACAAATCTACATATACAGTAGCACAACATTAAATCAGTTACAATCGATAAACTTTCTTTCAAAGCTCCCCTTTTTCTGACACACGGAATTCGACAGTGCGAATGCATGGGAACAAACCATAAAATGCAAGTCTTTGTTAATTAACCAATATACAACTAATTATGAAACATGATGATATAGTGATTGTATCGTATGCGATGTGTATGGAACCATTGTTGGAATTGAATGCTATATACATTTGCTCCATTTAGCTACAATTAACTACAAAGTGAATAATTATGTTCGTACAACAATTTACAATTGGAGAGGAGGGGAGAGTACGATTTACTGTGCCGGAGCAGTTATGCCTATAAGAAGATGTGGAACAAAATGAGTTTTAGTCATTGAATTTTGACTTCCGGTTTTGTGATTGAACTGAGTACCTCCTAACATAGTTAGTCCTATGCATTTAAGCCACCGTTGATCACAGTTATAAAGTAAATTGATTACCGTATTACTAACATTATTTTTTGCTAATAGCAGAGAAAATTAAAAACAAAATCACAAAGCATGACTTACCCGTTTCACAGTTAGTGCCATCATACCCACTGTCGCAAGTGCATGTGTACTTGTTCATTCTGTCAGTGCACGTGGCCTCATTTTGACAAGGGCTGCTGGCACATTCGTCGATGTCTAGATTGAAGACAACTAATTATGTAATTACGACTGCAATAGTTACATATGTTTGATTTATTTGTGATCTCTACGATGCTTACAAACACAACATAGTGAAAACATCCTTCATGTTAAAAATGAGCGTAATCATAAATTACATTAAATTTTGTATAACATATCATCTAAACAACGGATATGTAGCCAACGTCGGTACACGCAACATATTCACTTCTGTCAGCAAACCCAAATCAAAGCATAATGTTGTTTGTTAGAGCAAATAACTATAAATATAACGTGTTCAAGTGAATTTAAATTAAGTGACGAGTAAATGTAGGTTTATTATTATTTTTTTATATGACAATAACTCACCAGTTTCACACTCGGAATCCTCGTATCCAGGCGCACAAGTGCATATGTATTTGTTGACTCCGTCAGTGCATGTGCCACCATTTTGACACGGGCTGCAGGCACATTCATCTATATCTAAAACAACATAGTAAATGCAGATGAATATAAAGGCGTTTCATACAACACGACGCAACGACATCGCTGTAACATGAGTAGTGCACATTTTAAGTAACGAAAAACATTATAACATATCTAAAAAAACAGCATCATATGAAAAGTGTGGACATAATTTCGTCAAATAATAATGTCCACGTCGCAAGAAATAAAATATCTGACCGCGACTTACCAGTCTCACAGTTGGTGCCCACGTATCCATTGTCACAAGTGCAACTGTATCTGTTGACTGCGTCCGTGCAAGTGCCGCCATTTTGACACGGGTTGCTGGCACATTCGTCGGTATCTATAAAATGCATGTGGTTAATTTGGTACTATTTGTACTATTACGACATCGTGGTTATTGGATGTGATACAATTTTTTTCTAATACAAACTTATTTAATTGTTAGATAAACTAATATCACATCACATATCGACATCAATTAAGAAACGGGGGTGACATAAATAACACATTGCGAACATATTTTGTTTTGTTGTCTGAGTAGTATTGTTGTTAATTTTTTATTCGTCAAAACAGAAAGCGGTGTACAAGTTAAACTAACTAATGTTACATTAACTGGTTAAGATTTTCTATGCGAAAGAGAAAGACATCACAATATACAATGGAGTTGTATATTGTACATTTCACTCGAATCTCTCATCTTCAGTGAAGCAATGAAATATTTGTTCGATTGTACTTCTTCTGGATATGGTGAGCTATTCTGTTATACAATTGTCATTAAAAAAAGATAATTGTCATTCACTAAGATTATTTTATTATCGTGATATTGTTGACTAGCCTTAACTAGGTGATGATTACTTTTTCAAAAACATACAGGTAGGTTTCGTATATTTTGTAAGTGTGCGAAACAAGGCTTACGCTTAATCCATACAATAAAAAAACGTAATCGATTTCGCCTTTTCATATTTATATATTGGATTTATGTTGTTGATTGCATCAAATTAGTGTTTATGTCTTGATATTATCAAACACAAACCGGTTTACAAGTTATACTGAAAAATATTACACCACTGGATCAGATTTTCTAAGCGGAAGTGAAACACAGAACAATTTCCGAAGTGTAATTTTAGATTCCTGGCGGGTGTACAATGGATGTGCATATTTCCCTCAAATTTGCCATCTTCAATGAGACAATGTAATATTTGTTTAATCGTACTACTCATAATGTTGTGCTACTCGGTCGTACAGTCGTCGTTTTTGAAGAAGATTACTTGACAGTCACAACGATTATTGCATAATCGTAATATTCGGGACTAGCCTTAATTATGTGATGAGTACATAGCCAAATATATACAATGTTTACGAATATCTTCGGAACAAATCAAATCAGGCGCCTAGACAATTTGTATATGTTTATGTATGACACATTTTAAAAACTGAACATCAATAGTTCTAAATATTGTAAATGCTATACAGAAATGTTTTCGATGTTAGAGAGTTACGAGCAGCAGTTAAATAATATTACATAATGACTATCAATCTGCAAAGAAAGTGCACAATTTTTTTAAATTAAAACACAGATAAAAAAAACTCCTATAAATAGAAGAGGATGTTTTTGAAAAAAATATTAAATTTTTTGTAACCTTCTATTATATGGTAAAAACATAAATATATAATACAATCACGAGGGCCAATTTAAATCGTTGCACAAAATAACAGAAATATCGTAGAACTTCAATCACTTAGATCCCAACAACTATGCGTTTATATAATGATATTCATGTAGGAACTCTGAGTTGTGCAATTCTGCACAAATTCTGTTGAATAAACAATGTTTTTTTATTAAGGGGAAGGAAATGTAGCGTCAATCAAGATATCAATGAAATCTTCCCGACATGAAAGTTTAAGCAACAAATGAGATGGCAAAAGTTTGAGCTTAGACGTACCGCTGATCTCGGATTCCAGAACATTTCGGCGTCGAAATAATTTCCACTATTGTACTGGAATACATCAGTATTACTTTATCATAATAAAATAAAATAAAATTAATTTTATGATCGTGATTTACCAGTTTCACAGTTAGTGCCCTCGTATCAATTGTCACAAGCGCATGTGTACTTATTGACAGCGTCAATGCAAGAGCGACCATTTTGACACGGTTCGCTGCCACATTCGTCGGTATCTATTAAAATGCATGTTGCCTACCTTGTACATAACGCGATAAGTACCACTAAAAGTGAAATAAAGCATATTTCAAAATACAAACGTGTTTAAGTGTTATATAAAAAGTAATACCGCATCATGTGTCATTATCATTTAAGAAACGGGGGTGAAACGCATCACAAATACAATAATTGTTTTGTTGTCTCGAAATGTAATTTTGTTTTAATCATTTGTCATAACACAAACCGGTGTAGAAGTAATGCCAGCTAATATTACACGAAAGGTAATATTTTCTAAGCCGAACATGGTCGGAACAATAAATTAACTTCCTGAAAATTATATAATGGAGTTGTATATTTCACTCATATTTGTCTTCTTCAAACAGTTTATGTAAGTGTCAACTGTACTGCTGGATATGATGTGGTATTTGATTATTCGGTCGTCATTTTTAAAGAAGATCAATAGCCATCCACAACGATTATTGTATAATCTTGGTTGTAGCGGACGAGGCCCTTGAAAAAACATATATATTTTACGAATTCCTTCGAAACAAATAATATCAAACGACAAAAACAAATTGTATGAGATTTTGCATGATACATTTAAAAAAATTAATATGAATAGGTCCAGATATAGAAAATAGCATAGAGTAATATTTTTATATTATAGAGTTACGATCATGATTTATACAATCGTACATAATGATTATCAATCTTAAAATAAAGTGCTCAACAATAATCGTTATTTTACCACATTGATCAAAAAGTCGCACATAAGCAACATGGCAATTTGAAAAAAAAATATTACATTTGTTGTAACCTTCTATAATCTGGTAAGAACTGTAACACACAATAAAATCAGTAGGGTCAATTTAAACTCATTGCACAAAACAACAGAAAGATCTTAGAACTTCAATCACTTTTTTCTAAACAACAATGCATTTGTACTATGATATTTATGAAGGAACACTGATTTGTAAAACTCCGTACTAAGTCTTTGGAAAATAAACTGTTTGTTATTAAGACGGAAGGAAATATAACGTCTATCAATGAAAACATCCCAAGCCGATAGTGCAGCTAAATAACAGAGATGGCACAACTTTGTGCCTTTGACGTACCGCTGACCTTGCATTCCAGAACATTTCGGCTCAGAAAAAAATGTCTGTCATTATTGTACTGGAATCCATCAACTGTGGATATTATTTTATCATAATAAAATATCAAAAAATATCATAATATGATCGTGACTTACCAGTTTCACAGTTAGTGCCCTCGTATCCATTGTCACAAGTGCATGTATACTTGTTGACAGCGTCAATGCAAGAGCCACCATTTTGACACGGTTCGCTGGCACATTCGTCGGTATCTATTAAAATGCAAGTTGTCTACCTTGTACATTACGCGATCCGTATGATTAAAAGTGAAATAATGCATATTTCAAAATACAAACGTGTTTAAGTGTTATATAAAAAGTAATACCGCATCATGTGTCAATATCTTTTAAGAAACAAGGGTGAAACGCATTACAAATACAATTTGTTTTGTTGTCTCGACATGTAATTTTGTTTTCATGATTTGTCACAACACAAATCGGTGCAGAAGTAATGGTAGCTAATATTACACGAAAGATAATATTTTAAAAGTCGAACTGAAACACAGAACATGGTCGAAACAATAAATTAACTTCCTGACAATTATATAATGGAGTTGTATATTTCACTCATATTTGTCTTCTTTAAACAGTTTATGTAAGTTTCAACTGTACTGCTGGATATGATGTGCTATTTGGTTATTCGGTCGTTATTTTTAAAGAAGATCACTAGCCATCCACAATGATTATTGTATAATCTTGATTGTAGGGGATGAGTCCCTTGACAAAACATATATATTACGAATTCGTTCGAAACAAATAATATCAGACGACAAAACAATTTGTATGGGATTTTGCATGATACATTTTTATGAATGAATATGAATAGGTCCATATATAGAAAATAGCATATAGTAATATTAATATATTATAGCGTTACGATCAAGATTTATACAATCGTTCATAATGGTTATCAATCTTCAAATAAAGCGCTCAACAATAATCGTTGTTTTACAACATTGATCAAAAAGTCGCACATAAGCAACAGGGCATTTTGAAAAAAAATGTACATTTGTTGTAACCTTCTATAATCTGGTAAAAACTGTAACACACAATAAAATCAATAGGGTCAATTTAAACTAATTGCACAAAAACACAGAAACATCTTAGAATTTCAATCACTTTGTATTAATCAACAATGGATTAGTATAATGATATTCATGAAGGAACTCGGATTTGAAAAACTCCGCACTAAGTTTGTGGAAAAAACAATGTTTGTTTTTAAGACGGAAGGAAATGTAACGTCTATCAATGAAAACATCCCAAGCTTGAAGTGCAACTCAATAACAGAGATAGCACAGCCTTTGACGTACCGCTGACCTTGCATTCCAGAACATTTCGGCGTGTAAAAAAATTTCGTTATTGTATTAGAATCCATCAAGTTTGGATATTATTTTATCATAATAAAATATCAAGAAATATCATATTATGATCGTGACTTACCAGTTTCACAGGTAGTGCCCTCGTATCCATTGTCACAAGTGCATGTATACTTGTTGACAGCGTCAATGCAAGAGCCACCATTTTGACACGGTTCGCTGGCACATTCGTCGGTATCTATTAAAATGCAAGTTGTCTACCTTGTACATTACGCGATCCGTATGATTAAAAGTGAAATAATGCATATTTCAAAATACAAACGTGTTTAAGTGTTATATAAAAAGTAATACCGCATCATGTGTCAATATCTTTTAAGAAACAAGGGTGAAACGCATTACAAATACAATTTGTTTTGTTGTCTCGACATGTAATTTTGTTTTCATGATTTGTCACAACACAAATCGGTGTAGAAATAATGGTAGCTAATATTACACGAAAGATAATATATTCTAAGTCGAACTAAAACACAGAACATGGTCGAAACAATAAATTAACTTCCTGACAATTATATAATGGAGTTGTATATTTCACTCATATTCGTCTTTCTTTAAACAGTTTATGTAAGTTTCAACTGTACTGTTGGATATGATGTGCTATTTGGTTATTCGGTCGTTATTTTTAAAGAAGATCACTAGCCATCCATAATGATTATTGTATAATCTTGGTTGTAGGGGACGAGTCCCTTGACAAAACATATATATTTTACGAATTCCTTGGTAACAAATAATATCAGACGACAAAACAATTTATATGGGATTTTGCATGATACATTTTTATGAATGAATATGAATAGGTCCATATATAGAAAATAGCATATAGTAATATTAATATATTATAGCGTTACGATCAAGATTTATACCATCGTTCATAATGGTTATCAATCTTCAAATAAAGTGCTCAACAATAACCGTTGTTTTACCACATTGATTAAAATGTCGCACATAAGCAAGAGGGCATTTTGAAAAAAAATATTAAATTTGTTGTAACCTTCTATAATCTGGTAAGAACTGTAACACACAATAAAATCAGTAGGGTCAATTTAAACTCATTGCACAAAACAACAGAAAGATCTTAGAACTTCAATCACTTTTTTCTAAACAACAATGCATTTGTACTATGATATTTATGAAGGAACACTGATTTGTAAAACTCCGTACTAAGTCTTTGGAAAATAAACTGTTTGTTATTAAGACGGAAGGAAATATAACGTCTATCAATGAAAACATCCCAAGCCGATAGTGCAGCTAAATAACAGAGATGGCACAATTTTGTGCCTTTGACGTACCGCTGACCTTGCATTCCAGAACATTTCGGCTCAGAAAAAAATGTCATTATTGTACTGGAATCCATCAACTGTGGATATTATTTTATCATAACAAAATATCAAAAAATATCATAATATGATCGTGACTTACCAGTTTCACAGTTAGTGCCCTCGTATCCATTGTCACAAGTGCATGTATACTTGTTGACAGCGTCAATGCAAGAGCCACCATTTTGACACGGTTCGCTGGCACATTCGTCGGTATCTATTAAAATGCAAGTTGTCTACCTTGTACATTACGCGATCCGTATGATTAAAAGTGAAATAATGCATATTTCAAAATACAAACGTGTTTAAGTGTTATATAAAAAGTAATACCGCATCATGTGTCAATATCTTTTAAGAAACAAGGGTGAAACGCATTACAAATACAATTTGTTTTGTTGTCTCGACATGTAATTTTGTTTTCATGATTTGTCACAACACAAATCGGTGCAGAAGTAATGGTAGCTAATATTACACGAAAGATAATATTTTAAAAGTCGAACTGAAACACAGAACATGGTCGAAACAATAAATTAACTTCCTGAAAATTATATAATGGAGTTGTATATTTCACTCATATTTGTCTTCTTTAAACAGTTTATGTAAGTTTCAACTGTACTGCTGGATATGATGTGCTATTTGGTTATTCGGTCGTTATTTTTAAAGAAGATCACTAGCCATCCACAATGATTATTGTATAATCTTGATTGTAGGGGATGAGTCCCTTGACAAAACATATATATTACGAATTCGTTCGAAACAAATAATATCAGACGACAAAACAATTTGTATGGGATTTTGCATGATACATTTTTATGAATGAATATGAATAGGTCCATATATAGAAAATAGCATATAGTAATATTAATATATTATTGCGTTACGATCAAGATTTATACAATCGTTCATAATGGTTATCAATCTTCAAATAAAGCGCTCAACAATAATCGTTGTTTTACAACATTGATCAAAAAGTCGCACATAAGCAACAGGGCATTTTGAAAAAAAATGTACATTTGTTGTAACCTTCTATAATCTGGTAAAAACTGTAACACACAATAAAATCAATAGGGTCAATTTAAACTAATTGCACAAAAACACAGAAACATCTTAGAATTTCAATCACTTTGTATTAATCAACAATGGATTAGTATAATGATATTCATGAAGGAACTCGGATTTGAAAAACTCCGCACTAAGTTTGTGGAAAAAACAATGTTTGTTATTAAGACGGAAGGAAATGTAACGTCTATCAATGAAAACATCCCAAGCTTGAAGTGCAACTCAATAACAGAGATAGCACAGCCTTTGACGTACCGCTGACCTTGCATTCCAGAACATTTGGCGTGTAAAAAAATTTCGTTATTGTATTAGAATCCATCAAGTTTGGATATTATTTTATCATAATAAAATATCAAGAAATATCATATTATGATCGTGACTTACCAGTTTCACAGGTAGTGCCCTCGTATCCATTGTCACAAGTGCATGTATACTTGTTGACAGCGTCAATGCAAGAGCCACCATTTTGACACGGTTCGCTGGCACATTCGTCGGTATCTATTAAAATGCAAGTTGTCTACCTTGTACATTACGCGATCCGTATGATTAAAAGTGAAATAATGCATATTTCAAAATACAAACGTGTTTAAGTGTTATATAAAAAGTAATACCGCATCATGTGTCAATATCTTTTAAGAAACAAGGGTGAAACGCATTACAAATACAATTTGTTTTGTTGTCTCGACATGTAATTTTGTTTTCATGATTTGTCACAACACAAATCGGTGTAGAAATAATGGTAGCTAATATTACACGAAAGATAATATATTCTAAGTCGAACTAAAACACAGAACATGGTCGAAACAATAAATTAACTTCCTGACAATTATATATTGGAGTTGTATATTTCACTCATATTCGTCTTCTTTAAACAGTTTATGTAAGTTTCAACTGTACTGTTGGATATGATGTGCTATTTGGTTATTCGGTCGTTATTTTTAAAGAAGATCACTAGCCATCCATAATGATTATTGTATAATCTTGGTTGTAGGGGACGAGTCCCTTGACAAAACATATATATTTTACGAATTCCTTGGTAACAAATAATATCAGACGACAAAACAATTTGTATGGGATTTTGCATGATACATTTTTATGAATGAATATGAATAGGTCCATATATAGAAAATAGCATATAGTAATATTAATATATTATAGCGTTACGATCAAGATTTATACCATCGTTCATAATGGTTATCAATCTTCAAATAAAGTGCTCAACAATAACCGTTGTTTTACCACATTGATTAAAATGTCGCACATAAGCAAGAGGGCATTTTGAAAAAAAATATTAAATTTGTTGTAACCTTCTATAATCTGGTAAGAACTGTAACACACAATAAAATCAGTAGGGTCAATTTAAACTCATTGCACAAAACAACAGAAAGATCTTAGAACTTCAATCACTTTTTTCTAAACAACAATGCATTTGTATTATGATATTTATGAAGGAACTCTGATTTGTAAAACTCCGCACTAAGTCTTTGGAAAATACACTGTTTGTTATTAAGACGGAAGGAAATATAACGTCTATCAATGAAAACATCCCTAGCTGAATGTGCAGCTAAATAACAGAGATGGCACAAAGTTGTGCCTTTGACGTACCGCTGACCTTGCATTCCAGAACATTTCGGCGTAGAAAAAAATTTCATTATTGTACTGGAATCCATGAACTGTGGATATTATTTTATCATAATAAAATATCAAAAAATATCATATTATGATCGTGACTTACCAGTTTCACAGTTAGTGCCCTCGTATCCATTGTCACAATTGCATGTATACTTGTTGACAGCGTCAATGCAAGAGCCACCATTTTGACACGGTTCGCTGGCACATTCGTCGGTATCTATTAAAATGCAAGTTGTCTACCTTGTACATTACGCGATCCGTATGACTAAAAGTGAAATAATGCATATTTCAAAATACAAACGTGTTTAACTGTTATATAAAAAGTAGTACCCCATCATGTGTCAATATCTTTTAAGAAACAAGGGTGAAACGCATCACAAATACAATTTGGTTTGTTGTCTCGACATGTAATTTTGTTTTCATGATTTGTCACAACACAAATCGGTGTAGAAGTAATGGTAGCTAATATTACACGAAAGATAATATTTTCTAAGACGAAGTGAAACAATGAATATGGTCAAAACAATTAATTAACTTCCTGACAATTATATAATGGCGTTGTATATTTCATTCATATTTGTCTTCTTCAAACAGTTTATGTAAGTTTCAACTGTATTGCTGGATATGATGTGCTATTTGGTTATTCGGTCGTCATTTTTAAGAAGATCACTAGCCATCCACAACGATTATTGTATAATCTTGATTGTAGGGGGTGAGTCCTTTTGCAAAACATATATATTTTACGAATTCCTTCGAAACAAATAATATCAAACGACAAAAACAAATTGTATGGGATTTTGCATGATACATTTTTGAAAAAGAATATGAATAGGTCCAGATATAGAAAATAGCATGTAGTAATATTTTTATATTATAGCGTTACGATCAAGATTTATACAATCGTACATAATGTTTATCAATCTTCAAATAAAGTGCTCAAAAATAACCGTTGTTTTACCACATTGATCAAAAAGTCGCACATAAGCAAGAGGGCATTTAAAAAAAAAATATTACATTTGTTGTAACCTTCTATAATCTGGTAAGAACTGTAACACACAATAAAATCAGTAGGGTCAATTTAAACTCATTGCACAAAACAACAGAAAGATCTTAGAACTTCAATCACTTTTTTCTAAACAACAATGCATTTGTATTATGATATTTATGAAGGAACTCTGATTTGTAAAACTCCGCACTAAATCTTTGGAAAATACACTGTTTGTTATTAAGACGGAAGGAAATATAACGTCTATCAATGAAAACATCCCAAGCTGATAGTGCAGCTAAATAACAAAGATGGCACAAAATTGTGTCTTTGACGTACTGCTGACCTTGCATTCCAGAAAATTTCGTCTTAGAAAAAAATTTCATTATTGTACTGGAATCCATCAACTGTGGATATTATTTTATCATAATAAAATAAAAAAAAATATCATATTATGATCGTGACTTACCAGTTTCACAGTTAATGCCCTCGTATCCATTGTCACAAATGCATGTATACTTATTGACAGAGTCAATGCAAGAGCCACCATTTTGACACGGTTCGCTGGCACATTCGTCGGTATCTATTAAAATGCAAGTTGTCTACCTTGTACATTACGCGATCCGTATGACTAAAAGTGAAATAATGCATATTTCAAAATACAAACGTGTTTAAGTGTTATATAAAAAGTAATACCGCATCATGTGTCAATATCTTTTAAGAAACAAGGGTGAAACGCATTACAAATACAATTTGTTTTGTTGTCTCGACATGTAATTTTGTTTTCATGATTTGTCACAACACAAATCGGTGTAGAAGTAATGGTAGCTAATATTACACGAAAGATAATATTTTAAAAGTCGAACTGAAACACAGAACATGGTCGAAACAATAAATTAACTTCCTGGCAATTATATAATGGAGTTGTATATTTCACTCATATTTGTCTTCTTTAAACAGTTTATGTAAGTTTCAACTGTACTGCTGGATATTATGTGCTATTTGGTTATTCGGTCGTTATTTTTAAAGAAGATCACTAGCCATCCACAATGATTATTGTATAATCTTGATTGTAGGGGATGAGTCCCTTGACAAAACATATATATTACGAATTCGTTCGAAACAAATAATATCAGACGACAAAACAATTTGTATGGGATTTTGCATGATACATTTTTATGAATGAATATGAATAGGTCCATATATAGAAAATAGCATATAGTAATATTAATATATTATAGCGTTACGATCAAGATTTATACCATCGTTCATAATGGTTATCAATCTTCAAATAAAGTGCTCAACAATAACCGTTGTTTTACCACATTGATCAAAATGTGGCACATAAGCAAGAGGGCATTTTGAAAAAAAATATTACATTTGTTGTAACCTTCTATAATCTGGTAAGAACTGTAACACACAATAAAATCAGTAGGGTCAATTTAAACTCATTGCACAAAACAACAGAAAGATCTTAGAACTTCAATCACTTTTTTCTAAACAACAATGCATTTGTATTATGATATTTATGAAGGAACTCTGATTTGTAAAACTCCGCACTAAGTCTTTGGAAAATACACTGTTTGTTATTAAGACGGAAGGAAATATAACGTCTATCAATGAAAACATCCCTAGCTGAATGTGCAGCTAAATAAGAGAGATGGCACAAAATTGTGCCTTTGACGTACCGCTGACCTTGCATTCCAGAACATTTCGGCGTAGAAAAAAATTTCATTATTGTACTGGAATCCATGAACTGTGGATACTATTTTATCATAATAAAATATCAAAAAATATCATATTATGATCGTGACTTACCAGTTTCACAGTTAGTGCCCTCGTATCCATTTTCACAATTGCAAGTATACTTGTTGACAGCGTCAATGCAAGAGCCACCATTTTGACACGGTTCGCTGGCACATTCGTCGGTATCTATTAAAATGCAAGTTGTCTACCTTGTACATTACGCGATCCGTATGACTAAAAGTGAAATAATCCATATTTCAAAATACAAACGTGTTTAACTGTTATATAAAAAGTAATACCGCATCATGTGTCAATATCTTTTAAGAAACAAGGGTGAAACGCATCACAAATACAATTTGTTTTGTTGTCTCGACATGTAATTTTGTTTTCATGATTTGTCACAACACAAATCGGTGTAGAAGTAATGGTAGCTAATATTACACGAAAGATAATATTTTCTAAGACGAAGTGAAACAATGAATATGGTCAAAACAATTAATTAACTTCCTGACAATTATATAATGGCGTTGTATATTTCATTCATATTTGTCTTCTTCAAACAGTTTATGTAAGTTTCAACTGTATTGCTGGATATGATGTGCTATTTGGTTATTCGGTCGTCATTTTTAAGAAGATCACTAGCCATCCACAACGATTATTGTATAATCTTGATTGTAGGGGGTGAGTCCTTTGACAAAACATATATATTTTACGAATTCCTTCGAAACAAATAATATCAAACGACAAAAACAAATTGTATGGGATTTTGCATGATACATTTTTGAAAAAGAATATGAATAGGTCCAGATATAGAAAATAGCATGTAGTAATATTTTTATATTATAGCGTTACGATCAAGATTTATACAATCGTACATAATGTTTATCAATCTTCAAATAAAGTGCTCAAAAATAACCGTTGTTTTACCACATTGATCAAAAAGTCGCACATAAGCAAGAGGGCATTTAAAAAAAAAATATTACATTTGTTGTAACCTTCTATAATCTGGTAAGAACTGTAACACACAATAAAATCAGTAGGGTCAATTTAAACTCATTGCACAAAACAACAGAAAGATCTTAGAACTTCAATCACTTTTTTCTAAACAACAATGCATTTGTATTATGATATTTATGAAGGAACTCTGATTTGTAAAACTCCGCACTAAGTCTTTGGAAAATACACTGTTTGTTATTAAGACGGAAGGAAATATAACGTCTATCAATGAAAACATCCCAAGCTGATAGTGCAGCTAAATAACAAAGATGGCACAAAATTGTGTCTTTGACGTACTGCTGACCTTGCATTCCAGAAAATTTCGGCTTAGAAAAAAATTTCATTATTGTACTGGAATCCATCAACTGTGGATATTATTTTATCATAATAAAATTAAAAAAAATATCATATTATGATCGTGACTTACCAGTTTCACAGTTAATGCCCTCGTATCCATTGTCACAAATGCATGTATACTTGTTGACAGAGTCAATGCAAGAGCCACCATTTTGACACGGTTCGCTGGCACATTCGTCGGTATCTATTAAAATGCAAGTTGTCTACCTTGTACATTACGCGATCCGTATGACTAAAAGTGAAATAATGCATATTTCAAAATACAAACGTGTTTAAGTGTTATATAAAAAGTAATACCGCATCATGTGTCAATATCTTTTAAGAAACAAGGGTGAAACGCATTACAAATACAATTTGTTTTGTTGTCTCGACATGTAATTTTGTTTTCATGATTTGTCACAACACAAATCGGTGTAGAAGTAATGGTAGCTAATATTACACGAAAGATAATATTTTAAAAGTCGAACTGAAACACAGAACATGGTCGAAACAATAAATTAACTTCCTGACAATTATATAATGGAGTTGTATATTTCACTCATATTTGTCTTCTTTAAACAGTTTATGTAAGTTTCAACTGTACTGCTGGATATTATGTGCTATTTGGTTATTCGGTCGTTATTTTTAAAGAAGATCACTAGCCATCCACAATGATTAATGTATAATCTTGATTGTAGGGGATGAGTCCCTTGACAAAACATATATATTACGAATTCGTTCGAAACAAATAATATCAGACGACAAAACAATTTGTATGGGATTTTGCATGATACATTTTTATGAATGAATATGAATAGGTCCATATATAGAAAATAGCATATAGTAATATTAATATATTATAGCGTTACGATCAAGATTTATACCATCGTTCATAATGGTTATCAATCTTCAAATAAAGTGCTCAACAATAACCGTTGTTTTACCACATTGATCAAAATGTCGCACATAAGCAAGAGGGCATTTTGAAAAAAAATATTACATTTGTTGTAACCTTCTATAATCTGGTAAGAACTGTAACACACAATAAAATCAGTAGGGTCAATTTAAACTCATTGCACAAAACAACAGAAAGATCTTAGAACTTCAATCACTTTTTTCTAAACAACAATGCATTTGTATTATGATATTTATGAAGGAACTCTGATTTGTAAAACTCCGCACTAAGTCTTTGGAAAATACACTGTTTGTTATTAAGACGGAAGGAAATATAACGTCTATCAATGAAAACATCCCTAGCTGAATGTGCAGCTAAATAACAGAGATGGCACAAAATTGTGCCTTTGACGTACCGCTGACCTTGCATTCCAGAACATTTCGGCGTAGAAAAAAATTTCATTATTGTACTGGAATCCATGAACTGTGGATATTATTTTATCATAATAAAATATCAAAAAATATCATATTATGATCGTGACTTACCAGTTTCACAGTTAGTGCCCTCGTATCCATTGTCACAATTGCATGTATACTTGTTGACAGCGTCTATGCAAGAGCCACCATTTTGACACGGTTCGCTGGCACATTCGTCGGTATCTATTAAAATGCAAGTTGTCTACCTTGTACATTACGCGATCCGTATGACTAAAAGTGAAATAATGCATATTTCAAAATACAAACGTGTTTAACTGTTATATAAAAAGTAGTACCGCATCATGTGTCAATATCTTTTAAGAAACAAGGGTGAAACGCATCACAAATACAATTTGTTTTGTTGTCTCGACATGTAATTTTGTTTTCATGATTTGTCACAACACAAATCGGTGTAGAAGTAATGGTAGCTAATATTACACGAAAGATAATATTTTCTAAGACGAAGTGAAACAATGAATATGGTCAAAACAATTAATTAACTTCCTGACAATTATATAATGGCGTTGTATATTTCATTCATATTTGTCTTCTTCAAACAGTTTATGTAAGTTTCAACTGTATTGCTGGATATGATGTGCTATTTGGTTATTCGGTCGTCATTTTTAAGAAGATCACTAGCCATCCACAACGATTATTGTATAATCTTGATTGTAGGGGGTGAGTCCTTTGACAAAACATATATATTTTACGAATTCCTTCGAAACAAATAATATCAAACGACAAAAACAAATTGTATGGGATTTTGCATGATACATTTTTGAAAAAGAATATGAATAGGTCCAGATATAGAAAATAGCATGTAGTAATATTTTTATATTATAGCGTTACGATCAAGATTTATACAATCGTACATAATGTTGATCAATCTTCAAATAAAGTGCTCAACAATAACCGTTGTTTTACCACATTGATCAAAAAGTCGCACATAAGCAAGAGGGCATTTTGAAAAAAAATATTACATTTGTTGTAACCTTCTATAATCTGGTAAGAACTGTAACACACAATAAAATCAGTAGGGTCAATTTAAACTCATTGCACAAAACAACAGAAAGATCTTAGAACTTCAATCACTTTTTTCTAAACAACAATGCATTTGTATTATGATATTTATGAAGGAACTCTGATTTGTAAAACTCCGCACTAAGTCTTTGGAAAATACACTGTTTGTTATTAAGACGGAAGGAAATATAACGTCTATCAATGAAAACATCCCTAGCTGAATGTGCAGCTAAATAACAGAGATGGCACAAAATTGTGCCTTTGACGTACCGCTGACCTTGCATTCCAGAACATTTCGGCGTAGAAAAAAATTTCATTATTGTACTGGAATCCATGAACTGTGGATATTATTTTATCATAATAAAATATCAAAAAATATCATATTATGATCGTGACTTACCAGTTTCACAGTAAATGCCCTCGTATCCATTGTCACAAATGCATGTATACTTGTTGACAGCGTCTATGCAAGAGCCACCATTTTGACACGGTTCGCTGGCACATTCGTCGGTATCTATTAAAATGCAAGTTGTCTACCTTGTACATTACGCGATCCGTATGACTAAAAGTGAAATAATGCATATTTCAAAATACAAACGTGTTTAACTGTTATATAAAAAGTAGTACCGCATCATGTGTCAATATCTTTTAAGAAACAAGGGTGAAACGCATCACAAATACAATTTGTTTTGTTGTCTCGACATGTAATTTTGTTTTCATGATTTGTCACAACACAAATCGGTGTAGAAGTAATGGTAGCTAATATTACACGAAAGATAATATTTTCTAAGACGAAGTGAAACAATGAATATGGTCAAAACAATTAATTAACTTCCTGACAATTATATAATGGCGTTGTATATTTCATTCATATTTGTCTTCTTCAAACAGTTTATGTAAGTTTCAACTGTATTGCTGGATATGATGTGCTATTTGGTTATTCGGTCGTCATTTTTAAGAAGATCACTAGCCATCCACAACGATTATTGTATAATCTTGATTGTAGGGGGTGAGTCCTTTGACAAAACATATATATTTTACGAATTCCTTCGAAACAAATAATATCAAACGACAAAAACAAATTGTATGGGATTTTGCATGATACATTTTTGAAAAAGAATATGAATAGGTCCAGATATAGAAAATAGCATGTAGTAATATTTTTATATTATAGCGTTACGATCAAGATTTATACAATCGTACATAATGTTGATCAATCTTCAAATAAAGTGCTCAACAATAACCGTTGTTTTACCACATTGATCAAAAAGTCGCACATAAGCAAGAGGGCATTTTGAAAAAAAATATTACATTTGTTGTAACCTTCTATAATCTGGTAAGAACTGTAACACACAATAAAATCAGTAGGGTCAATTTAAACTCATTGCACAAAACAACAGAAAGATCTTAGAACTTCAATCACTTTTTTCTAAACAACAATGCATTTGTATTATGATATTTATGAAGGAAATCTGATTTGTAAAACTCCGCACTACATCTTTGGAAAATACACTGTTTGTTATTAAGACGGAAGGAAATATAACGTCTATCAATGAAAACATCCCAAGCTGATAGTGCAGCTAAATAACAGAGATGGCACAAAATTGTGCCTTTGACGTACTGCTGACCTTGCATTCCAGAACATTTCGGCTTAGAAAAAAATTTCATTATTGTACTGGAATCCATCAACTGTGGATATTATTTTATCATAATAAAATATAAAAAAATATCATATTATGATCGTGACTTACCAGTTTCACAGTAAATGCCCTCGTATCCATTGTCACAAATGCAGGTATACTTGTTGACAGCGTCAATGCAAGAGCCACCATTTTGACACGGTTCGCTGGCACATTCGTCGGTATCTATTAAAATGCAAGTTGTCTACCTTGTACATTACGCGATCCGTATGACTAAAAGTGAAATAATGCATATTTCAAAATACAAACGTGTTTAAGTGTTATATAAAAAGTAATACCGCATCATGTGTCAATATCTTTTAAGAAACAAGGGTGAAACGCATTACAAATACAATTTGTTTTGTTGTCTCGACATGTAATTTTGTTTTCATGATTTGTCACAACACAAATCGGTGTAGAAGTAATGGTAGCTAATATTACACGAAAGATAATATTTTAAAAGTCGAACTGAAACACAGAACATGGTCGAAACAATAAATTAACTTCCTGACAATTATATAATGGAGTTGTATATTTCACTCATATTTGTCTTCTTTAAACAGTTTATGTAAGTTTCAACTGTACTGCTGGATATTATGTGCTATTTGGTTATTCGGTCGTTATTTTTAAAGAAGATCACTAGCCATCCACAATGATTATTGTATAATCTTGATTGTAGGGGATGAGTCCCTTGACAAAACATATATATTACGAATTCGTTCGAAACAAATAATATCAGACGACAAAACAATTTGTATGGGATTTTGCATGATACATTTTTATGAATGAATATGAATCGGTCCATATATTGAAAATAGCATATAGTAATATTAATATATTATAGCGTTACGATCAAGATTTATACCATCGTTCATAATGGTTATCAATCTTCAAATAAAGTGCTCAACAATAACCGTTGTTTTACCACATTGATCAAAATGTCGCACATAAGCAAGAGGGCATTTTGAAAAAAAATATTACATTTGTTGTAACCTTCTATAATCTGGTAAGAACTGTAACACACAATAAAATCAGTAGGGTCAATTTAAACTCATTGCACAAAACAACAGAAAGATCTTAGAACTTCAATCACTTTTTTCTAAACAACAATGCATTTGTATTATGATATTTATGAAGGAACTCTGATTTGTAAAACTCCGCACTAAGTCTTTGGAAAATACACTGTTTGTTATTAAGACGGAAGGAAATATAACGTCTATCAATGAAAACATCCCAAGCTGATAGTGCAGCTAAATAACAAAGATGGCACAAAATTGTGTCTTTGACGTACTGCTGACCTTGCATTCCAGAAAATTTCGGCTTAGAAAAAAATTTCATTATTGTACTGGAATCCATCAACTGTGGATATTATTTTATCATAATAAAATTTAAAAAAATATCATATTATGAACGTGGCTTACCAGTTTCACAGTTAATGCCCTCGTATCCATTGTCACAAATGCATGTATACTTGTTGACAGAGTCAATGCAAGAGCCACCATTTTGACACGTTTCGCTGGCACATTCGTCGGTATCTATTAAAATGCAAGTTGTCTACCTTGTACATTACGCGATCCGTATGACTAAAAGTGAAATAATGCATATTTCAAAATACAAACGTGTTTAAGTGTTATATAAAAAGTAATACCGCATCATGTGTCAATATCTTTTAAGAAACAAGGGTGAAACGCATTACAAATACAATTTGTTTTGTTGTCTCGACATGTAATTTTGTTTTCATGATTTGTCACAACACAAATCGGTGTAGAAGTAATGGTAGCTAATATTACACGAAAGATAATATTTTAAAAGTCGAACTGAAACACAGAACATGGTCGAAACAATAAATTAACTTCCTGACAATTATATAATGGAGTTGTATATTTCACTCATATTTGTCTTCTTTAAACAGTTTATGTAAGTTTCAACTGTACTGCTGGATATTATGTGCTATTTGGTTATTCGGTCGTTATTTTTAAAGAAGATCACTAGCCATCCACAATGATTATTGTATAATCTTGATTGTAGGGGATGAGTCCCTTGACAAAACATATATATTACGAATTCGTTCGAAACAAATAATATCAGACGACAAAACAATTTGTATGGGATTTTGCATGATACATTTTTATGAATGAATATGAATCGGTCCATATATGGAAAATAGCATATAGTAATATTAATATATTATAGCGTTACGATCAAGATTTATACCATCGTTCATAATGGTTATCAATCTTCAAATAAAGTGCTCAACAATAACCGTTGTTTTACCACATTGATCAAAATGTCGCACATAAGCAAGAGGGCATTTTGAAAAAAAATATTACATTTGTTGTAACCTTCTATAATCTGGTAAGAACTGTAACACACAATAAAATCAGTAGGGTCAATTTAAACTCATTGCACAAAACAACAGAAAGATCTTAGAACTTCAATCACTTTTTTCTAAACAACAATGCATTTGTATTATGATATTTATGAAGGAACTCTGATTTGTAAAACTCCGCACTAAGTCTTTGGAAAATACACTGTTTGTTATTAAGACGGAAGGAAATATAACGTCTATCAATGAAAACATCCCAAGCTGATAGTGCAGCTAAATAACAAAGATGGCACAAAATTGTGTCTTTGACGTACTGCTGACCTTGCATTCCAGAAAATTTCGGCTTAGAAAAAAATTTCATTATTGTACTGGAATCCATCAACTGTGGATATTATTTTATCATAATAAAATTTAAAAAAATATCATATTATGAACGTGGCTTACCAGTTTCACAGTTAATGCCCTCGTATCCATTGTCACAAATGCATGTATACTTGTTGACAGAGTCAATGCAAGAGCCACCATTTTGACACGTTTCGCTGGCACATTCGTCGGTATCTATTAAAATGCAAGTTGTCTACCTTGTACATTACGCGATCCGTATGACTAAAAGTGAAATAATGCATATTTCAAAATACAAACGTGTTTAAGTGTTATATAAAAAGTAATACCGCATCATGTGTCAATATCTTTTAAGAAACAAGGGTGAAACGCATTACAAATACAATTTGTTTTGTTGTCTCGACATGTAATTTTGTTTTCATGATTTGTCACAACACAAATCGGTGTAGAAGTAATGGTAGCTAATATTACACGAAAGATAATATTTTAAAAGTCGAACTGAAACACAGAACATGGTCGAAACAATAAATTAACTTCCTGACAATTATATAATGGAGTTGTATATTTCACTCATATTTGTCTTCTTTAAACAGTTTATGTAAGTTTCAACTGTACTGCTGGATATTATGTGCTATTTGGTTATTCGGTCGTTATTTTTAAAGAAGATCACTAGCCATCCACAATGATTATTGTATAATCTTGATTGTAGGGGATGAGTCCCTTGACAAAACATATATATTACGAATTCGTTCGAAACAAATAATATCAGACGACAAAACAATTTGTATGGGATTTTGCATGATACATTTTTATGAATGAATATGAATAGGTCCATATATAGAAAATAGCATATAGTAATATTAATATATTATAGCGTTACGATCAAGATTTATACCATCGTTCATAATGGTTATCAATCTTCAAATAAAGTGCTCAACAATAACCGTTGTTTTACCACATTGATCAAAATGTCGCACATAAGCAAGAGGGCATTTTGAAAAAAAATATTACATTTGTTGTAACCTTCTATAATCTGGTAAGAACTGTAACACACAATAAAATCAGTAGGGTCAATTTAAACTCATTGCACAAAACAACAGAAAGATCTTAGAACTTCAATCACTTTTTTCTAAACAACAATGCATTTGTATTATGATATTTATGAAGGAACTCTGATTTGTAAAACTCCGCACTAAGTCTTTGGAAAATACACTGTTTGTTATTAAGACGGAAGGAAATATAACGTCTATCAATGAAAACATCCCTAGCTGAATGTGCAGCTAAATAACAGAGTGGCACAAAATTGTGCCTTTGACGTACCGCTGACCTTGCATTCCAGAACATTTCGGCGTAGAAAAAAATTTCATTATTGTACTGGAATCCATGAACTGTGGATATTATTTTATCATAATAAAATATCAAAATATATCATATTATGATCGTGACTTACCAGTTTCACAGTTAGTGCCCTCGTATCCATTGTCACAATTGCATGTATACTTGTTGACAGCGTCAATGCAAGAGCCACCATTTTGACACGGTTCGCTGGCACATTCGTCGGTATCTATTAAAATGCAAGTTGTCTACCTTGTACATTACGCGATCCGTATGACTAAAAGTGAAATAATGCATATTTCAAAATACAAACGTGTTTAACTGTTATATAAAAAGTAGTACCGCATCATGTGTCAATATCTTTTAAGAAACAAGGGTGAAACGCATCACAAATACAATTTGTTTTGTTGTCTCGACATGTAATTTTGTTTTCATGATTTGTCACAACACAAATCGGTGTAGAAGTAATGGTAGCTAATATTACACGAAAGATAATATTTTCTAAGACGAAGTGAAACAATGAATATGGTCAAAACAATTAATTAACTTCCTGACAATTATATAATGGCGTTGTATATTTCATTCATATTTGTCTTCTTCAAACAGTTTATGTAAGTTTCAACTGTATTGCTGGATATGATGTGCTATTTGGTTATTCGGTCGTCATTTTTAAGAAGATCACTAGCCATCCACAACGATTATTGTATAATCTTGATTGTAGGGGGTGAGTCCTTTGACAAAACATATATATTTTACGAATTCCTTCGAAACAAATAATATCAAACGACAAAAACAAATTGTATGGGATTTTGCATGATACATTTTTGAAAAAGAATATGAATAGGTCCAGATATAGAAAATAGCATGTAGTAATATTTTTATATTATAGCGTTACGATCAAGATTTATACAATCGTACATAATGTTGATCAATCTTCAAATAAAGTGCTCAACAATAACCGTTGTTTTATCACATTGATCAAAACGTCGCACATAAGCAAGAGGGCATTTTGAAAAAAAATATTACATTTGTTGTAACCTTCTATAATCTGGTAAGAACTGTAACACACAATAAAATCAGTAGGGTCAATTTAAACTCATTGCACAAAACAACAGAAAGATCTTAGAACTTCAATCACTTTTTTCTAAACAACAATGCATTTGTATTATGATATTTATGAAGGAAATCTGATTTGTAAAACTCCGCACTGAATCTTTGGAAAATACACTGTTTGTTATTAAGACGGAAGGAAATATAACGTCTATCAATGAAAACATCCCAAGCTGATAGTGCAGCTAAATAACAGAGATGGCACAAAATTGTGCCTTTGACGTACTGCTGACCTTGCATTCCAGAACATTTCGGCTTAGAAAAAAATTTCATTATTGTACTGGAATCCATCAACTGTGGATATTATTTTATCATAATAAAATAAAAAAAAATATCATATTATGATCGTGACTTACCAGTTTCACAGTTAATGCCCTCGTATCCATTGTCACAAATGCATGTATACTTGTTGACAGCGTCAATGCAAGAGCCACCATTTTGACACGGTTCGCTGGCACATTCGTCGGTATCTATTAAAATGCAAGTTGTCTACCTTGTACATTACGCGATCCGTATGACTAAAAGTGAAATAATGCATATTTCAAAATACAAACGTGTTTAAGTGTTATATAAAAAGTAATACCGCATCATGTGTCAATATCTTTTAAGAAACAAGGGTGAAACGCATTACAAATACAATTTGTTTTGTTGTCTCGACATGTAATTTTGTTTTCATGATTTGTCACAACACAAATCGGTGTAGAAGTAATGGTAGCTAATATTACACGAAAGATAATATTTTAAAAGTCGAACTGAAACACAGAACATGGTCGAAACAATAAATTAACTTCCTGACAATTATATAATGGAGTTGTATATTTCACTCATATTTGTCTTCTTTAAACAGTTTATGTAAGTTTCAACTGTACTGCTGGATATTATGTGCTATTTGGTTATTCGGTCGTTATTTTTAAAGAAGATCACTAGCCATCCACAACGATTATTGTATAATCTTGATTGTAGGGGGTGAGTCCTTTGACAAAACATATATATTTTACGAATTCCTTCGAAACAAATAATATCAAACGACAAAAACAAATTGTATGGGATTTTGCATGATACATTTTTGAAAAAGAATATGAATAGGTCCAGATATAGAAAATAGCATGTAGTAATATTTTTATATTATAGCGTTACGATCAAAATTTATACAATCGTACATAATGTTTATCAATCTTCAAATAAAGTGCTCAACAATAACCGTTGTTTTACCACATTGATCAAAAAGTCGCACATAAGCAAGAGGGCATTTTGATAAAAAATATTACATTTGTTGTAACCTTCTATAATCTGGTAAGAACTGTAACACACAATAAAATCAGTAGGGTCAATTTAAACTCATTGCACAAAACAACAGAAAGATCTTAGAACTTCAATCACTTTTTTCTAAACAACAATGCATTTGTATTATGATATTTATGAAGGAACTCTGATTTGTAAAACTCCGCACTAAATCTTTGGAAAATACACTGTTTGTTATTAAGACGGAAGGAAATATAACGTTTATCAATGAAAACATCCCAAGCTGATAGTGCAGCTAAATAACAGAGATGGCACAAAATTGTGCCTTTGACGTACTGGTGACCTTGCATTCCAGAACATTTCGGCTTAGAAAAAAATTTCATTATTGTACTGGAATCCATCAACTGTGGATATTATTTTATCATAATAAAATATAAAAAAATATCATATTATGATCGTGACTTACCAGTTTCACAGTTAATGCCCTCGTATCCATTGTCACAAATGCATGTATACTTGTTGACAGCGTCAATGCAAGAGCCACCATTTTGACACGGTTCGCTGGCACATTCGTCGGTATCTATTAAAATGCAAGTTGTCTACCTTGTACATTACGCGATCCGTATGACTAAAAGTGAAATAATGCATATTTCAAAATACAAACGTGTTTAACTGTTATATAAAAAGTAATACCGCATCATGTGTCAATATCTTTTAAGAAACAAGGGTGAAACGCATCACAAATACAATTTGTTTTGTTGTCTCGACATGTAATTTTGTTTTCATGATTTGTCACAACACAAATCGGTGTAGAAGTAATGGTAGCTAATATTACACGAAAGATAATATTTTCTAAGACGAAGTGAAACAATGAATATGGTCGAAACAACTAATTAACTTCCTGACAATTATATAATGGCGTTGTATATTTCATTCATATTTGTCTTCTTCAAACAGTTTATGTAAGTTTCAACTGTATTGCTGGATATGATGTGCTATTTGGTTATTCGGTCGTCATTTTTAAAGAATATCACTAGCCATCCACAACGATTATTGTATAATCTTGATTGTAGGGGATGAGTCCTTTGACAAAACATATATATTTTACGAATTCCTTCGAAACAAATAATATCAAACGACAAAAACAAATTGTATGGGATTTTGTATGATACATTTTTGAAAATGAATATGAATAGGTCCAGATATAGAAAATAGCATATCGTAATATTTTTATTTTATAGCGTTACGATCAAGATTTATACAATCGTATATAATGATTATCAATCTTCAAATAAAGTGCTCAACAATAATCGTTGTTTTACCACATTGATCATAAAGTCGCACATGAGCAACAGGGCATTTTGAAAAAAAATATTATATTTGTTGTAACCTTCTATAATTTGATAAGAACTGTAACACACAATAAAATCAATAGGGCCAATTTAAACTCATTGCACAAAACAACAGAAAGATCTTAGAACTTCAATCACTTTGTATGAAACAACAATGCATATGTATAATGATATTCATGAAGGAACTCGGATTTGTAAAACTCCGCACTTAGTCTGTGGAAAAAACAATGTTTGTTATTAAGACGGAAGGAAATGTAACGTCTATCAATGAAAACATCCCAAGCTGATTGTGCATCTAAATAACAGAGATGGCACAACCTTGAGCCTTTGACGTACCGCTGACCTTGCATTTTCATTATTGTACTATAATCCATCAAGGGTGGATATTATTTTATCATAATAAAATATCAAGATATATCATATTATGATCGTGACTTACCAGTTTCACAGTTAGTGCTCTCGTATCCATTGTCACAAGTGCATGTATACTTGTTGACAGCGTCAATGCAAGAGCCACCATTTTGACACGGTTCGCTGGCACATTCGTCGGTATCTATTAAAATGCAAGTTGTCTACCTTGTACATTACGCGATCCGTATGATTAAAAGTGAAATAAAGCATATTTCAAAATACAAACGTGTTTAAGTGTTATATAAAAATTAATATCGCATCATGTGTCAATATCATTTATTTTGTTGTCTCGACATGTAATTTTATTTTCATACTTTGTCAAAATACAAACCGGTGTAGAAGTAATGCCAGCTAATATTACACGAAAGATAATATTGTCTAAGCCGAACTGAAACACAGAACATGGTCGAAACAATAAATTAACTTCCTGGCAATTATAATATAATTATATTATAATGGAGTTGTATATTTCACTCATATTTTTCTTCTTCAAACAGTATATGTAAGTGTCAACTGTACTGCTGGATATGATGTGCTATTTGATTATTCGGTCGTCATTTTTAAAGAAGATCACTAGCCATCCACAACGATTATTGTATAATCTTGGTTGTAGGGGACGAGTCCCTTGACAAAACATATATATTATACGAATTCCTTCGAAACAAATAATATCAAACGACAAAAACAAATTGTATGAGATTTTGCATGATACATTTTTTTAAATGAATATGAATAGGTCCAGATATAGAAAATAGCATATAGTAATATTTTTATATTATAGAGTTACGATCATGATTTATACAATCGTACATAATGATTATCAATCTTAAAATAAAGTGCTCAACAATAATCGCTGTTTTACCACATTAATCAAAAAGTCGCACATAAGCAACAGGGCATTTTGAAAAACAAATATTACATTTGTTGTAACCTTCTATAATCTGGTAAGAACTGTAACACACAATAAAATCAGTAGGGTCAATTTAAACTCATTGCACAAAACAACAGAAAGATCTTAGAACTTCAATCACTTTGTTCTAAACAACAATGCATTTGTATTATGATATTTATGAAGGAATTCTGATTTGTAAAACTCCGCACTAAGTCTTTGGAAAATAAACTGTTTGTTATTAAGACGGAAGGAAATATAACGTCTATCAATGAAAACATCCCAAGCTGATAGTGCAGCTAAATAACAGAGATGGCACAACTTTGTGCCTTTGACGTACCGCTGACCTTGCATTCCAGAACATTTCGGCGTAGAAAAAAATTTCATTATTGTACTGGAATCCATCAACTGTGGATATTATTTTATCATAATAAAATATCAAAAAATATCATATTATGATCGTGACTTACCAGTTTCACAGTTAGTGCCCTCGTATCCATTGTTACAAGTGCATGTATACTTGTTGACAGCGTCAATGCAAGAGCCTCCATTTTGACACGGTTCGCTGGCACATTCGTCGGTATCTATTAAAATGCAAGTTGTCTACCTTGTACATTACGCGATCCGTATGATTAAAAGTGAAATAATGCATATTTCAAAATACAAACGTGTTTAAGTGTTATATAAAAAGTAATACCGCATCATGTGTCAATATCTTTTAAGAAACAAAGGTGAAACGCATTACAAATACAATTTGTTTTGTTGTATCGACATGTAATTTTGTTTTCATGATTTGTCACAACACAAATCGGTGTAGAAGTAATGGTAGCTAATATTACACGAAAGATAATATTTTAAAAGTCGAACTGAAACACAGAACATGGTCGAAACAATAAATTAACTTCCTGACAATTATATAATGGAGTTTATTTGCATAATATTTTTATATTATATAGTTACGATCAAGATTTATACAATCGTACATAATGATTATCAATCTTCAAATAAAGTGCTCAACAATAACCGTTGTTTTACCACATTGATCAAAAAGTCGCACATAAGCAAGAGGGCATTTTGAAAAAAAAAATTACATTTGTTGTAACCTTCTATAATCTGGTAAGAACTGTAATACTCAATAAAATAAGTAGGGTCAATTTAAACTCATTGCACAAAACAACAGAAAGATCTTAGAACTTCAATCACTTTGTTCTAAACAACAATGCATTTGTATTATGATATTTATGAAGGAACTCTGATTTGTAAAACTCCGCACTAAGTCTTTGGAAAATACACTGTTTGTTATTAAGACGGAAGGAAATATAACGTCTATCAATGAAAACATCCCAAGCTGATAGTGCAGCTAAATAACAGAGATGGCACAAAATTGTGCCTTTGACGTACTGCTGACCTTGCATTCCAGAACATTTCGGCTTAGAAAAAAATTTCATTATTGTACTGGAATCCATCAACTGTGGATATTATTTTATCATAATAAAATATCAAAAAATATCATATTATGATCGTGACTTACCAATTTCACAGTTAGTGCCCTCGTATCCATTGTCACAAGTGCATGTATACTTGTTGACAGCGTCAATGCAAGAGCCACCATTTTGACACGGTTCGCTGGCACATTCGTCGGTATCTATTAAAATGCAAGTTGTCTACCTTGTACATTACGCGATCCGTATGACTAAAAGTGAAATAAAGCATATTTCAAAATACAAACGTGATTAAGTGTTATATAAAAAGTAATACCGCATCATTTGTCAATATAATTTAAGAAACGGGGGTGAAACGCATTACAAATACAATTTGTTTAGTTGTCTCGATATGTAATTCTTTTTTTCATCATTTGTCACAACACAAACCGGTGTAGAAGTAATGCCAGCTTATATTACACGAAAGATAATATTTTCTAAGCCGAAGTGAAACACAGAACATGGTCGAAACAATTAATTAACTTCCTGACAATTATATAATGGAGTTGTTTATTTCTCTGATATTTGTCTTCTTCAACCAGTTTATGTAAGTGGCAACTGTACTGCTGGATATGATGTGCTATTTGATTATTCGGTTGTTATTTTTAAAGAAGATCACTAGCCATCCACAACGATTATTGTATAATCTTGATTGTAGGGGACGAGTCCCTTGACAAAACATACATATTTTCCGAATTCCTTCGAAACAAATAATATCCGACGACAAAACAATTTGTATGGGATTTTGCATGATACATTTTTTTTAATGAATATGAATAGGTCCAGATATAGAACATAGCATATAGTAATATTAATATATTATAGCATTACGATCAAGATTCATACAATCGTTCATAATGGTTATCAATCTTCAAATAAAGCGCTCAACAATAATCGTTGTTTTACAACATTGATCAAAAAGTCGCACATAAGCAACAGGGCATTTAAAAAAAAAAATTCATTTGTTGTAACATTCTATAATCTGGTAAAAACTGTAACACACAATAAAATCAATAGGGTCAATTTAAACTAATTGCACAAAAACACAGAAAGATCTTAGAACTTCAATCACTTTGTATTAATCAACAATGCATTAGTATAATGATATTCATGAAGGAACTCGGATTTGAAAAACTCCGCACTAAGTATGTGGAAAAAACAATGTTTGTTATTAAGACGGAAGGAAATGTAACGTCTATCAATGAAAACATCCCAAGCTTGAAGTGCAACTCAATAACAGAGATAGCACAGCCTTTGACGTACCGCTGACCTTGCATTCCAGAACATTTCGGCGTATAAAAAAATTTCATTATTGTATTAGGATCCATCAAGTGTGGATATTATTTTATCATAATAAAATATCAAGAAATATCATATTATGATCGTGACTTACCAGTTTCACAGTTAGTGCCCTCGTATACATTGTCACAAGTGCATGTATACTTGTTGACGGCGTCAATGCAAGAGCCACCATTTTGACACGGTTCGCTGGCACATTCGTCGGTATCTATTAAAATGCAAGATGTCTACCTTGTACATTACGCGATCCGTATGACTAAAAGTGAAATAATGCATATTTCAAAATACAAACGTGTTTAACTGTTATATAAAAAGTAATACCGCATCATGTGTCAATATCTTTTAAGAAACAAGGGTGAAACGCATCACAAATACAATTTGTTTTGTTGTCTCGACATGTAATTTTGTTTTCATGATTTGTCACAACACAAATCGGTGTAGAAGTAATGGTAGCTAATATTACACGAATGATAATATTTTCTAAGACGATGTGAAACAATGAATATGGTCGATACAATTAATTAACTTCCTGACAATTATATAATGGCGTTGTATATTTCATTCATATTTGTCTTCTTCAAACAGTTTATGTAAGTTTCAACTGTATTGCTGGATTTGATGTGCTATTTGGTTATTCGGTCGTCATTTTTAAAGAAGATCACTAGCCATCCACAACGACTATTGTATAATCGTGATTGTATTCGAGACCAGCATTAATTAGGGGATCAATCCCTTGACAAAACATAGATATTTTAGGAATTCCTTCGAAACAAATAATATTAGACGACATAGGAATTTGCATGATAATTTTTTGAAAATGAATATGAATAGGTCCAGATATAAAAATAACATATAATAATATTTATATATTATAGCGTCACGATCAAGGTTTATACAACCGTACATAATGATTATCAATCTTGAAATAAAGTGCTCAACAATAATCGTTATTTTACCACATTGATCAAAAAGTCGCACATAAGCAAATTGGCATTTTGAAAAAATATTACATTTATTATAACCTTCTATAATCTGGTAAGAACTGTAACACACAATAAAATCAATAGGATCAATTTAAACTTATTGCACAAAACAACACAAAGTTTTTAGAACTTCAATAGCTTTTTCTAAACAAAAATGCATTTGTAAAATTATATTTATGAAGGAAATCGGATTTTAAAAACTCCGCGCTAATTCTTTGGAAAAAACAATGTTTGTTGTTAAGACGGAAGGAAATGTAACGTCTAACAATGAAAACATCCCAAGCTTTTAGTGCAACTCACTAACAGAGATGGCACAACATTCCAGAACATTTCGGCATAGAAAAAAATTTCATTATTGTACTAGAATCCATCAATTGTTGATATTATTTTATCATAATAAAATATCAAGAAATATCTTATTATGATCGTGACTTACCAGTCTCACAATTAGTGCCCTCGTATCCATTGTCACAAGTGCATGTATACTTGTTGACAGCGTCAATGCAAGAGCCCCCATTTTGACACGGTTCGCTGACACATTCGTCGGTATCTATTAAAATGCAAGTTGTCTACCTTGTACATTACGCGATCCGTATGATTAAAAGTGAAATAAAGCATACTTCCAAATACAAACGTATTTAAATGTTATGTAAAAAGTAATACCGCCTCATGTGTCAATATCATTTAAGAAACGGGGGTGAAACGCAAAAAAATACAATTTGTTTTGTTGTCTCGACATGTAATTTTGTTTTCATAATTTGTCAAAGCACAAACCGGTGTAGAAGTAATGCCAGCTAATATTACACGAAAGATACTATTTTCTAAGCCGAAGTGAAACACAGAACATGGTCGAAAAAATAAATTAACTTCCTGACAAATATATAATGGAGTTGTATATTTCACTCATATTTGTCTTCTTCAAACAGTTTATGTAAGTGTCAACTGTACTGCTGTATATGATGTGCTATTTGGTTATTCGGTCTTCATTTTTAAAGAAGATCACTAGCCATTCACAACGATTATTGTATAATCTTGATTGTAGGAGATGAGTCCCTTGCCAAAAATGCATATTTTACGAATTCCTTCGAAACAAATAATATCAGACGACAAAACAATTTGTATGGGATTTTGCTTGATACATTTTTGAAAATGAATATGAATAGGTCCAGGTATAGAAAATAGCATATAGTAATATTTATATATTATAGCGTTACGATCAAGATTAATACAATCGTACATAATGATTATTAATCTTCAAATAAAGTGCTCAACAATAATTGTTGCTTTACAACATAGATCAAAAAGTCGTACATAAGCAACAAGGCATTTTGAAAAAAAATATTACATTTGTTGTAACCTTCTATAATCTGGTAAGAACTGTAGCACATAATAAAATCAATAGGGTAAATTTAAACTCATTGCACAAAATAACAGAAAGATCTTAGAACTTCAATCACTTTGTTCTAAACAACAATGCATTTGTATAATGATATTTATGAAGGAATTCGGATTTGTAAAACTCCGCACTAATTCTGTGGAAAAAACAATGTTTGCTATTAAGACGGAAGGAAATGTAACGTCTATCAATGAAAACATCCCAAGTTGAAAGTGCAACTCTATAACAGAGATGACACAACTTTGTGCCTTTGACGTACCGCTGACCTTGCATTCCAGAACATTTCGGCGTAGAAAAAATTGTCATTATTGTACTGGAATCCATCAAGTGTGGATATTATTTTATCATAATAAAATATCAAGAAATAACATATGATGATCGTGACTTACCAGTTTCACAGTTAGGGCCTTCGTATCCATTGTCACAAGTGCATGTATACTTGTTGACAGCGTCAATGCAAGAACCACCATTTTGACACGGTTCGCAGGCACATTCGTCGGTATCTATTAAAATGCAAGTTGTCTTCCTTGTACATAAAACGACCCGTATTATTAAAAGTGAAGTAAAGCATATTTCAAAATACATACGTGTTTAAGTGTTATATAAAAAGTAATGCCGCACCTTTTATCAATATTATTTAAAAACGGGGGTGAAACGCATCACAATTACAATTTGTTTTGTTGTCTCGATATGTAATTTTGTTTTAATCATTTGTCACAACACAAACCGGTGTATAAGTAATACCTTCCAATATTACACCAGAAATAATATTTTATAAGCAGATGAGAAACAGAACATTTAGCTTCCTGACATTTATATAATGGAGTTATATATTTCACACATATTTGTTATCTTCAACGAGTTTATGTAATTGTTCAACCGTAGCCACCCACAACGATTATTGTATAATCGTTATAATATTATTGACAAGCATTAATTAGGTGATGAGTCCCTTCACAAAAATATACATAACTTACGAATTCCTTCGATACAAATCAAATCAGTTTTAAAGAAAATCACTAGAAATCCACAACGATTATTGTATAATTTGTTTTTTTCGGGACCAGCATTAAATAGGTCTTGAGTTCCTTGACAAAACATATATAATTTATCAAATCTAATCAGAAGACAAAACAATTTGTATAGGATTTTGCATTATACATTTTAAAAATGAATTTGAATAGGTCCTGATGTTGAAAATAATATATAGTAATATTTATATATGATATCGTTAAAGAGTTAAACAATCGTACATAATGATTATCAGTCTTCAAATAAAGTGCTGAACAATAATCGTTGTTTTACCACTTTGATCAATACGTCGCACAAATGCAACAATGCATTTTGATAAAAAATATTACATTTGTTGTAACCTTCTATAATCTGGTAAGAACAGTAACACATAATAAAATCGCTAAGGTCAATTTAAACTCGTTGCACAAAACCACAGATAGATCATAGAACTTCAAACACTTTGATCTAAACAACTATTCATTTGTATAATGATATTCATGTAGGAACTCCGATTTGTAAAATTCCGCACGAAATCTGTTGAATACACAATGTTTTTCCATTAAGACGGAAGGAAATGTAACGTCTATTAATATATCAATAAAATCTTCCCAACCTGAAAATGTAAATCAATAACAGAGTTGGAACAACCTTTTGGCTTTGACGTGCCGCTGATCTCGGATTGCAGAACAGTTCGGCGTCGACAAAATTGTTATTGTACTAGAATCCACCAATTGTGGATATTATTTTATTATAATAAAATAGCAAGAAAAACAATATATTATGATCGTGACTGATCAGTTTCATAGTTAGTGCCCTCGTATCCATTGTCACAAGTGGATGTGTACTTGTTGACAGCGTCAATGCAAGAGCCACCATTTTGACACGGTTCGCTGGCACATTCGTCGGTATCTATTAAAATGCAAGTTGTCTACCTTGTACATTACGCGATCCGTATTACTAAAAGTGAAATAAAGCATATTTCAAAATACAAACGTGTTTAAGTGTTATATAAAAAGAAACACCGCATCATGTGTCAATATCATTTAAGAAACGAGGGTGAAACGCATCATAAATACAATTTGTTTTGTTGTCTCTATATGTAATTTTGTGTTCAACATTTGTCACAACACAAACCGTTGTACAAGTAATACCAGCTAATATTATACCAAAGGTAATATTTTCTAACCCGAAGTGAAACACTGCACATAGTCGGAACTATAATTTTAGCTTCCTTACGGGTATGCAATGGATTTGTACATTTCACCCAAATTTGCCATCAACAATGATGCAAAGTCATACTTGTTCAATCGTACTGCTGAAAATGATATGTTGCTCAGTCGTAGGGTCGTTGTTTTTGAAGAAGATCACTTGCCATTCACAACGTTTATTTTATAATCGTGATTCTGGTGAATAGCCTTAATTAGGTAATGAGTATATTTTCAAAAATATAAATTGTTTTCGAATTCCTTCGGAACAAATTAAATCATGCGCCAATATATTTTTTATATGATTTACCTGATAACTTTTTTAAATATAAATAAGTTTAGATATTAGAAATGTCATATAGGTATGTTTTATATATTGCAGCGTTACGAAGATGAGTTAAAAAAATACAGCATTATTATCTTGAAAGAAATTGCAAAACAATAATCGTTTATTTACCACATCAATAAAAAAGTCGTACAAATTCAACAGGGTGTTTTGAAAAAAACCACTGCATTTAGTTTATCCTTCTTTTATCTGTTTGGAACAGAAACACATAATCACGATTATCAAGAGAATCAATTGAAACTCGTTGCATAAAACACAAAATGTTGATATCAATTAAATACTTTACAGTTAAACAACTATATGTTTATATAATCATATATTTACATATTACATAATTACCAACATTAGTTAAACAATATTACATAATGATTATCAATCGTCAACGAAGGTGTGCAAAAATAATCGTTTTTTACCACCTTGATTACAATTTCGCACAAATACAAATGGGTGATTTGTAATAATATTACATTTGATGTAACCTTCTATATACTGGTACGAACAGGAACATAGTAAATAAAATATATATAAAACCACGCGGATGAATTTAAACTTACTGCATCCAATGCATACTAAACAGTAGATAGGTTATGGGACTTCAATTACTTAGTTGTGACCATGGTGTGCGTTTATATAATAGACATATGTAGAAACTTGGGTTTTACAAGTTCCGAACAAACTCGGTTGAATGCGCCCTGTGTTTCCATTAGGACTGAAGGAAATATAACGACGGTAAAGAGATCAACGAACACTTCCTGACGTGTAAATCGATTGCAGAGTTGACGCAACATTTTGGTTTTGACGTTTCACTGATCTTGGGTTCACGAACATTTTGGCAGTGAAGAAGCTTTAATTATTATAATTTTATCCATCAACAATGGTTTTGATTTCTACGTAACAACATATCAAGAACTATAATTAAAATGAATATCATCATGACTAACCAGTCGCACAGTCGGTGCCCTCGTATCCATTGTCACAAGTGCAGCTGTACTTGTTGACTTCATCAATGCAAGTGCCGCCATTTTGACATGGGTTGCTGGAACACTCGTTCGTATCTACAAAAATGTATTATTTATTTCGTCCATTAAGGTATCGTGACAATTGAAAGTGATGCACAAACTATTTACTAGTTAATGCTAAATCAACTGATATTACATCACATGCTTACATTACATTTCAAATATGGAGTAGACTACATCAAAAGTTCCAAAAAAAGTTTTTTTATTCATATACAATGAAGTGTGTTTATTTCACTCAACTATGTCATCAACAGTGACGCAATTTAATATACGTATAATCGTATTGTTGGATGTTGTGTCATAGTGTTATTCACAGTGATTAGTGGATTACCGTGATGTTGTTTCATAGATTTTCGTGACGAGAACTTTGTTAAAAAAAATTATATTGTATGCACATTAAAAAATATGAATTCACTCACGGAAACAATTTACATGTGATATTTACACTTTGCTTGCTATATATTTCAGAACAACTGAAATCACGCACGTATATATCAGGTATATATTCAAAATCGAATATGAAGCAAACTTAACTCCCAGTTGTATATCAGTTATTATGAATTTAGCTTCGACCTAACAATAACACAGTTGTCCTCAAATGCATTGTCGCGAAATGCTAATTTTGAAGCACATTACACGAAATATGATCTTTGTTTCCATTTGATTGCTGTGTTAATAGTATGGGAGAAATTAAACAAAATGTTTTTCATATAAGAATGTTGTTGTTGTGTTACATTTGGCGTATCCTTCTGTAATCTGGCAAAACAGGAACCAAGAACAAAATAACGAAGATAACGTCAACTGGCTGTACGCTCCAACAATAAAGTTGACGACACTTCGATAATCTGATCAACTGGTTTTTCTCAGACTTGATCAAATTGCGGGTGTAGGACATTATAAATATCCGAAGCATCTATGTGATATGCTCTGCGCATTTACCTTGCGTCGGAAAGAATATAATAACATTGAAGAGTTTGATGGACCCCCATTTTCCTTATTTGCTCCATTGCGTATTCCCCAAATGGTTGACGACTTGAATATATAAATGAATAATATACGTTGTCCACACCCATGTCTTTGACGAGCTGCTGATCTCGGTTTCTCGAGAATTTCTGTGTATATGGCTAGTTGAATTATTGTAATGTTTCGCGACAGTTACGTTTTATCATTTTATATAATAAAATATGAAGAAATACAAAGCAATGTATAGTCATTACATACAAGTCTCACAGTTGGTGCCCTCGTATCCATTGTCACAAGTGCAACTGTACATGTTGAGTGCGTCCGTGCAAGAGCCGCCATTTTGACATGGGTTGCTGGCACACTCGTTAATAGCTGGAACACCACATTGTGTATTTGTGCATTAATATATCGTGCTTATTACGTTTATGTATGAAATAGCAATGCTCAAAAATTGTACGATTAATGAACCGTAATTTACACATTTGTTTAGGGGTCGACGGATACTTCCTTGTGACTACAAAAGGAGATGTCTTGAAGATTCCTGTTGACACCCGTTGATGCTACATTCACCATGGAACGCGTGCGATACAATTATGTATATTTATCTGTATAATATCTTATGCAAAATATTCATTAAAAAAAGACGGCAAGAATGTATCACATTTGTCTGTTCGCGCGATGAGCCAACAAGAAAAACAAACGTGACATTCGTTTTAAATGCCACTTGGTAAAATTCTCACAAAAGTCGAAAAGGCGAACGATAAGGAAATACAGTGTGGCACGAAATTATTGGACAACCCCAGCCTCCCCCCCCCCCCGATATGTATATGTAAAGAAATATTATAGGTCTTTCGAGAATACACATTTACGAAATTCCGTAGCTACTATTGTGGTTCAGTATGGACATTCACTTCTGCCTACATCACTCGAAGTCAATTTGCAACGAATATTCGCTTAAAGAATCAGACGGTTAATATAATAAGATTGCATGCTCAGGTCCGATTTGGTTAATTGGCAAAGCCTAATCCACCGTATGAATTATGTACACAAATAGATTGTGACAAATATTGTAAAACTTACAAATATGAATGAAACAGTTCGGTTTTGTTTATATACCTGTTTCTTTTTATATTAATTATTAACTATCGTGTATTAAACGGTTATTTTTCTTTCACTTGTCTGTGTTGTCTTGTTCATTTGTGCAACCACCATTCACGAGCGTTGAATTATAGAAACTAACTAGACCTAGTTGGAAAGCCCCATTTCTAGTGAGAGGAAGCCCCGCCAATCCGTGACAGTTCTTCGATGTTACGCCCTTGGAACAGGGTGTTGTCCATAATGACTTCAAATTTATCCAGGCAGTCGAGAATGCCGATATTTTCACTGAAATATATCGGGAGAAGAAGAAACTCCAAATGGAAGTCTGCAAAATGCATATGATCCGAATGGTACGATAAATGTCGTCAATAATTGGTTGTCTTTGTCTTTGTGATGTGCCAAAAGCGATTATTTGCGTCTGAATTTGAAAACACTTTTGACTCGGCGAGTTTAGCAGATATATCCTCCAGCGAGAGAAGCTTGAGGTGTTGACGCCGAACTATTGTATTCAGTTGCTTCAAGTCTTAATCAAAGGAACCAGTCAGAAGGTACTGTCACAGCTCTGGTCACTCCTGGAGTAACCATACGTTCAAATTCAGCTTTAACGGCGCCCTTCTGAAGAAAGGGGATGCGTCTAGCTGTGGATAGGCAGATTGAGCTCCAGCCTTCAACATTATTGCCACGGTATCGGTCTTTATGAGGCCAATTCTGGTATTAGTTTTTATGACGCCAATTACGGTGTCAGTCTTCGTGGGGTGAAAATTCTAACCTCTGTCATTTATTATTATGTTTTATATAACGTCTCTTATTTCGCATCTGTAGGGGTACCTATATGGGTTATGTTCGACATTTCTGTTAACCTAGGCTACGTGGAATTTTAAATTACATATATAGTTTTAATTATATATGATTCTAAGTTTGTAATTTTGGTTATTAAAAAAATATAATTGTATATTACGTTTCAATACTTAGTCCATCACTAAGCCATATTACATAAAGCTTATGCGGAATGTGAACGATCTATTTCACCTTGGTTGTTAAAAGTTTACTTTTATTTTATATAATCTAAATATTTATATTATTTTGTTTTATTAACCTGTTTAAATTAATTGGTTATCATTTTAAAGATATTGTAACCGCTATTCCTACGGTGTATTTTCTTCTTGTCCTGTTCAATTGCATTGAGAGGTGATAACGTTGCCCTGTGCAAGCCATTTACTCGTAAACAAATGTTTAACCTCAATATATCCCAATCAAATGAGAATACATCATCCGCTTTCCTTTTTACATGCCACATCTTAACTTTTGCTTTAACAGCAAGTCACTTCCAATCCCTTGCTCTAGGCCAATATTTAAATTAGCCATAGTACTACCCCTGGCAGGAGATGTTAGTATCAGTCATGTGCCTGCCAGCAGTCGCACCACGAGGTTTGCTACCACAAACGTCGGATCGGTTCGGGGTAAAACGACATCACTTTGTGGCTTATTTTTTTTAAAGAAAGCCATTTTTGCCATCAGTGAAAGAGACCACAAGACAATGTTGCTTGCGAAGCTGACATTTCTCCATCCGTTATACATTTCATCATCAACCATGTTCAGTTGGAAGAGGAGGTGGTGTTGGCTTTTTGTTATCGGCCCATTTTAAAGTAAATTCACGTTTAATCCCCGATTACTCTGTGTATGTATTGCAAAGTCAGATTCTTCTTCCTCGGTATATCGATCTCCAGGACAGCCAACCAACTTTAAAAAAAAATTCAGGATTTGCTGGCCAATTTGGCAACTCTTCATTCTGAATAAAAAATTGTTGGTGATGTTAATTTTCAGTTGGATAAACGTACATCAGTAACCATTACCTTTGATGATATACTAACCTCATTTGACTTAAAACAGCATGTGCCTTTCTCTACACACATTCATGGGCACTGGCTTTACTTCGTGATAACTCTTTCGACATATGACAATATGCATACGCTAACAGTTTCTGATGGCTTATGGGACTAACGCCCAATCATTGATGATGCAATATTTTTCCAGAACACAAGTACAATCAAAACACAATGTGTTTTATATACCGATACATAAGATTGACATTGATGCCTTCAAGGCTGGTATTCTAAAATCCAGCTTTATCACAGTCATATCCGGTCATATCCGGTCCGTTGAGATCATATCCTGTACGCATGGTGATTAAGAACGAAACTGTCTGGTCAAAATTGGTGGCTAAAAAAGAAACCAACGAAGGTTCACAATTGGTATGTGAAAGAAGAGAACAAACACCATCGGTTTTGGAATTTTGTTTTTAACGTAACAAGCAAGGTATACATAGTGCAAATATGAAGGGGGCCTTATGGGGATTTCTCCCATTGTCAGAGGCCCCGAACTTAGAAATCCTTGTGCACCAAACCAAAAGTTCGAATAATGAGATGACAGACTTACGGGGATTTTTTTTTACCCGAGAGGTCCCGAGCTTACGGGTGTATAACCTCCACGCCAGACGCTCGGAAGATAAAATGATTACACCACATTTTACACTCTTTCAGGGTTCTAAGCCAGTCGTACACGTTACAACCGATAGCGATTAAATTATTCCCAAAAGTAAACACATTTATAGTTATGCCATTGCTTCGAAATAAGCAACGCAGTATTGTACGCGCACGTTAAATGGAGGATTGTGAAGTATTTTGTCGTTGAAGGTCCACTTTGGAAAATGATCGTTCAGAAACGCGCGGAACACGGCGTGTAAGGGCAGTAGGCCGTACGAGCAACAGTATTTGCAGCGTCGCTCGTCGTCCACGTAAAGAGCGATCCAATGTCGACCGTGTCTATTACCGTTGTGAGTGTTTCACACGAACGCGATCAGTAACATTTGTTGTTGTAGGCAGGCCGTCTATGAAATCACGTCGTGATTCTAGTCTGCATGTCCCTCGCCACGAGTCGGCTGATCTGGTCCGTGTCCATCAGTAATCGTAAATAACGTTCGTGCTCTTGTCAATTTCCAGAACCCCCACAAATTCGCAGTTCACGACGACGATCTCGGTCTGCGCGAATGCCGTAGCGAAATGGATCTCGATGTGGTGGGTAACCTTCTGCAACAGGTGGAAGCACGACCCATCACACGCGTTCGGGGTCAGATCGAAACCAAAAAAGGTGTAGACATCACCGAAGGTGACGCGAGTCAGGCCGTTCCCCTCGACCTGCGATACCTTGCCAGTCGACGCAAACATGTTGATGTAATTCCTGACGTAACGGCCATCGTTGATTCGGTTGGACGGGCTTGGCGGGCACCTGCCGACAGTCCACGTAGACGTCGTGGAAGTATAAGTCATTATGCTTGGCGTGAAACGGTTTTTTAGTGTACCAACCATTGTACGCGTCGTTGTCGACGCACCACAACACCAGACATTTCGGTAGGGTGCAGATGAACATTATTTGTTGAGGAACACGGCCCACTGCGTGATGTAGTATACCTTTGCAGTCAACGGGAAGCAGCGGGTACTTGGCTTATTTATCGAACACGGTTGCATCGTCGATGTGTACTTATTAATCGGGTGCGCTGGCACTGATCATAAGCGAGAACGCGTCCTTGCTACGCACCAGTCGGATATTGACATCCCCCCTTTGAGCAGGAAATGATCTTGCAGGAAAATGTGCACGTCTAGTCGCTTGCCGAGCCCGCAACCTTTCGTTCGTTTTGTTGGTCGTGTCCACGCGCCCGGCGGTGTCTTTGTTCCACAGTTGACTCGCCCGTCGCGTCTCTGGCTTCAATACCATAATTCAACAGCGTGGCAATGTAGGCACGAAACGGATACGTATTGATCGAAGGGATCACGAGCGTGTCTTTCAGGTAGACTTCGACTTGACTGAACAGGGAATACAGATACTTATTAAAGGGACCCATCGCACTGTTCGCATCGATGACCGTCCCATTTCCATTGGTCACCTTCGCTCGCACGAACAGGTAAGCATTGGCTAGATGCAGGTGAGCGGTTTACGATCCGGATAAAAAAAATGCGATGGGACCACCCGTATCGAGGGAGGTCATATATTGATTTTCCACCCATTGTCCCGCGTCTATGCTGGTCTGAGTCGGGGGCACGCCGAAGAGATCCCATTCGTTCTTGGCGCCCTCGCAAGATTATATATGAACGAAAGCCATCGTCGAACACATCATATGTCCTTTACGTCTTCTTTTCGCTGCACCGACCTGTCGTGTCTGTAGTCGCACGCTAGATGTCGTCAACACACTGCGCATCAAATCCTTACCAGCGTCGATAGCGCGTCGTTTTGCTGCTTGTTTGATATTCGGAACGGATATGATGTCAACGGCGAAGAGCATGCCGGTCCTCAACGACCGCTTCCCCAAAGCCACGGCTCCTCGCTTGAGGAGCTATATGGCGCTCCGGAGCAAACTCCCGAACAAATTACCAACTCTTGCCCTTGCTGTAGTCTAGCACCGAAGAAAAAGGGCAGCGCGCCTCCCGCCTGTCGGATGTAATAATCAGTGTAATTCATTCTTCAGAACAAACCGGTCTTGCGACGTCGAAAGTGAAGCACCACCGCCACCTTACCGCCTTCGAATGGTACGTTCCGGCCGGCATCGTTTCTTATATCAATCTCGATCGTTCCGAACTCCTTGCACAACAAGGGCAATGTCTGGACATCGTACGACTGTAATAATGATCACCCTCGTTGTCATCGTCTTCGTCATCATCATCATCATCATCATCATCATCACTAAGACCGCTTAATTGTCTTCATCTTCTACATCGTCATCATCCTAACAATTAATTACCCTCATCATCATCGTCATAATCACCATCATTATTATCATTGTCACTAAGATGACTCCTTAATTGTCGCCATTATCACAATCGTTCATCACCCTCATCATCACCTTCTACGTCATCATTATCAACATCGTCATCATCATTATTATTATCATCATCATTTTGCTTTCATTACCGGTCGATTATTATATTACCGGTCGATTATTACATTGTTGGTCGATGTATTACATTACCGGTCGATTATTTCATTACTGTTTGTAACAGACGTCCTCGAAATGACTGGACATCGTACGTCCGTGCTCGACCTGTATCGGAACTATCCTCAACGGTGGAACGAGGCTGTCACCGACGACGCGCGACCCCACAACGTCAGTGTAGATGTAAAGTGATTTGAATCCCGGGGTCATATCCACCACGGAGTCTGCTTCGCGAATTAAGGTAAATTCCTCTTGAATGGAGGAACTGTTTACGATTTTCGGACTACGAATTGAGGAATTGTGAAGACTTAATATTGTTTTCGTCGAAACCGTCACTTTTTACGTGATGTCGCTGTAGCTTAGTTTCACTCTTAGCTCCACCACGATATCCACCAGTAAGAACTCTCGTAAAAACATACTTCGATAGCACCAACTGAACTAGCGCCACTAGTATTGCTCTCCATGAGGAAGAACCAGGAATCCTCGTTTCTGACGTTGTACCAATCGTACGGGTACTGGATCTCCACCAATTCACATTCGCATTGACCGGACAGACTGATACGCCGCGGTGAGGTCGTGACGTCGTGAGACAACGTGTTCACGAGGTGCAAGCGCATAGACGCGTTGCTAGGTAAGGTCAGATAAAAATTAGATGTCAATGTATTTCACAGAAGGGTTGGGCAGCAGGTAACTCAACGATTTGCTCAGCTGTGCCATCCACAGATTAGTAACCAGTTGTCAGATTGTAAATGCTGACCGCGATGACGGTATACAAGACGAGGACCTGAGACAAGAACACAATTTCCACCTTGGGAAAATCGGTACCACCATGTCATCGTAGCATTGCAATATGTGATTGTATCGTCTAATGGTGCAGTGCTGAGTCCGTCGTCGAGCACCTCACGCGTCGCGTAGAAATGCGTGTGAGTACGGCGCTTTCCTGAACGTACGTCAACACGGACAATTGGTTCTCTCGGAACCCGATATTTATCCCGATACCGCGCCTCCCGCTTGGTCAGCACGTTGAGGAACGTGTCCTTTTCGATATAGTTGTGCCGTTTGCTCAGACATTTTTCTGCTGTATTTGCCCGTAGCGACAAGTTGACAGCGCACGTTAGCGGTCTCGTGGTCGGTACAACTCTAATTAATTAGGTCAATTTTCACATTTATTAGGTACAAAAAATTTCATATGTTGGATAGTATCGTGTTATAAACCGATGTGTCGGTGGGCGTTTTCAATCGGTGATATGGACATGCGGTGGAAGCATTCGCTCACGTGCATCGTCGTTGGTCCGACGGGATGCGGTAAGACAACTTTCGTTAGACGGTTACGATGCTACGCGTCCTCGAAGATCGACTCGCCATCCAAAAAACTGACGTGGTGGTACACGGAATGCTAAAGAACATTAAAGGAACATCAAAAGCTAACTTAATTTATTCAAAGCCCATTTTACCCTATCTTCCTCTATGCACCGTCTTTGACACCGTCTTCAGCGATCAAGCATACTAACAACATCAACGTAACATCAACGGCTAATTTCATAAGGCTAAAGGTCAAATTAATCAGGTCAAATGTCAACAGAATTAGGGCAAATATCAACATAATTATGTTAAATGTAAACTTAATTAGGTCAATTGGCAATTTGCTGTGGTCAACGTAATAACGTCAAAGTTCAAGTTAAGCAGTTCAACTTAACGACGACAATTATCCCGATACCGCGCCACCCGCTTGGTCAGCACGTTGAGGAACGTGTCCTTTTCGATATAGTTGTGCCGTTTGCTCACACATTTTTCTGCTGTATTTGCCCTTAGCGACGAGTTGACAGTGATCCATTTAGCGGATGTATGCAACAACTCCTTTTGCAGTCTCGAACAAGTACATGTTTACACGTAAGCACATTTGTAAATTACGGTAAATTAATTACGCACCAGTTCGTGAAAAGTACTATTTCATAAATAATCGCACACGCACTCACAACTACTACGAATTAACAAAACTAATTTGAAAGTCAAATACCATACTAGTGAGACTATCGTTTATTTTCGTCATTGTGCCTTACCTGCTGCAACTGGAATAAATGCCGAATACTGGATTCTAAATCCAGCACCTTGGCCTGAGCGATCAGTCATGAAGGACACAAAGGCAACGTTTCCACTGGTTGTGACATCCCCAGGAAGAGCGCCAGTTTCACACAGTGTGCGTATCAATGGTGCAGAGGCATCTGTTCCATTGTAGACTTTGACTTTATCATAGCAACTACCCTCAAGATTGAAGTTGATGAAGTGCAATCGCACACGCTGAAAAAAGAACAAATGCTTTGTTGTACTGTGTGTGTGTGTGTGTGTGTGTGTGTGTGTGTGTGTGTGTGTGATGTTGTACAGTTTTGTGGTAAGTATTTTTTTCTGTGGGATTGGACATCTTTCAAGAAATCGCATACCTTGTAAAATTCGACCTGAATATTCCATCCACAATTCATATTATCCTTATATTGCAATGCATCAATGCCGAAAGTTCCGCTTGATCCTCCCAGTAGAGCCGGCTGAACACCGCATCCTTTGATGTAAAAAATGGGTTATAATAAGAAAATATGCTTTACATATATTGTCTAAAATAACATTTTCGAACTTGATATACATAACTAAGAAATGTGTATGTGCATAATTTGCCTTACAAGATGCTTCAGTGAGATTGTGGCCAGATACTTCTTCATAATTGATGAAACTAACCAAATGAACGAGCGTTTCAATGTTAAATGCATTCCATGGACCGATTTAGCACACAATCGTTACTTCTCATTAAAAAAGCTGCAGAAATTACCCGTCACAGTTATCTCGGTGCATTATGTATTATCGTTCTAAGCCTGTATTAATTAACTGTGCTGTCTTAAAACATCTCCACATAAAGTAATTTAACAAAGCATTGTGTTGCGGGCCAATCAATGTTTTTTTATTACAATTAGCGCGATTAGCTGGGTCTGAATTAGAAAACCTTTTGACTCGGCGAGTTTAGGCGATACATCTTCCAGCGAGAGAAACATGAGGTGTTGACGCCGAACTACTGTATTCAGTTGATTCAAATCGACGGAAATACTAATGCGCCGGTGTTCTGAATCAAAGGAACCAGTCAGTAGGTACTGTCACAGCTCTGGTCACTCCTGAAGTAACCATACGTTCAATTTCAGCTTTAATGGCGCCCTTCAGAAGAAAGGGGATGGGTCTAGCTGTGGTTAGGCAGATTCAGCCCCAGCCTTCAACATTAATGTCACTGTATCGATCTTTATGAGGCCAATTCCGGTATAAGTTTTTATGAGGTCAATTCGGGTATCAGTCTTCATGAGGCCAATTTCGGTAACAGTTTCATCACTTTTGACTTCGCCCGCGGTGCGAGGTTCAAAGTTCATTTCACGCGTCGGTCGAACCACAGGTCGTTAGGAGGCAGCAGCTTTAAAACATTTAAATTGGTCGCTCTCGCATTTTTAGTAATTTTTTTAGCACTGTGGTTTCGTATACTAAATTTAAAACATGTAATATTATCTAAATAGTTAAGTTTTGTGATACATTGGATGTCACCAATAAGTATTTTATGAGTCAATAACGTTCTTGTGACGATTGCCGCTAACGGTTTGTGTACACCTTTTTTACCCATATCCGGTTAGCAAGCTGTTTTACTATAATATTATATTAATTTGCTCCTTTCTACTGGTAACTTCGTTAAATTTAATATATAAGCTTACCTACTAAGTTTTGATAGTATTGTGTTAATATATATTTTTTTTCAACTTGACTATGTGGCTGTAATATGTACTTTTTTATTAAACAATATGTTCAAAAACAGTTAGCCTTTTCGCTTTACGTTGTCTGGTTTAACATAATAAAAAACTTGTTGGACCTAGGGCTAGTGAATATTTTATGACAAGTAATAATGTTAAACATTCACTAGCCACCACAGATAAGCAAACTGACTTAAGTGTAATTATCGATTAAAAATTGTAATTTCATGATCACATAAATCAAGTGGTAAATAAAGCAACCAAAATGAAAAAAATAATCAGAAGAACCTTCCAATTCCTAGACACACACACTTTCTTGCCACTATATAAGACAATGGTTAGATATAACCTAGATCATGAAGTAGCAGTGTGGTATCCATATAAGATAAAACATAAAATAGCAATAGAAAACGTCCAGAGAAGGGCCACAAAAGAATGACCTGGTTTAAGGGATTTATCATAATTATAAAAATAAAATTACTGAAGCTACCCACATTAGCATACCGAAGGCTAAGAGGAGACATGATAGAAGTCTATAAAATAATGCACGAATTGTACGATAACGAATTTGCACTAAACCTCCTGAAATGGGAGGATGTGACACTAAGATCAGGAAATAGAGGACATTCCCTTAAATTATTTACCCAAAGAGCAAAAATAAATCTAAGAAAATATGCATTCCCTATTAGAGTGGCTGAAACATGGAATAGTCTCCCAAACTCTGTAATACAAGCTAGATCAATTAACTCATTTAAAAACAAACTAGACAAATTCTGTTCTACCCAGGCAATAATATACAACTATGAATCTCCTTTAACGATAACTAATGGAACCGGAAATTATGATATAAATTTATTTGATTCTGAAGATCTGATCATGGAACTGGATCCTACGATCAGAATCGTCATAAGGTCATTAGGTAAAGGTAATGTTTAGACCAAATGATAATATGATTTTGGATGGGCGTAGCCCGGAGCCATCGACTTCCTGTTGTGCATGAGCAACGTGGCCACTGCATGACTTTTTGTTCAGTAGTCTTCTAGAACAAATGGAAATATCTGGAATGTTCTAGAATGTCATTTCACTCGTTGTCCTCATATTTTATAATATATATATATATATATATATATATATATATATATATATATATATATATATATATATATATATATATATATATACATATATATATTGTACAATTTCCCGCCAGTAGACATGGCATATTACAAAAATTATACTATTTTTACCAAACAAATTTAAACAATGTAACAACATAGACGCATCAGCTGTTTTTATTGGTTACTTTATGTCGCGTTATGTATCGAGTCGCCTTGTGATTGGATGGAATTTACCGCATAGTGACTGAACAGAGAAGTATTATAAAACAATCGAAGTTTCTGGTCATTCTATTGTTTGGTATCATGCAGTCAACAATGTATTATTCTTCTTCGTCAACACGACGTGAAGGTTTTTCCTATGCGGAGGCTACATCCTGTGGGCTGCATCCTCACCGACATAACATTGCCGACCTCGAAGACATCCAACTGTAAGGGCCGCAAGTGGTAAGTTATTTATTTTAATTAATGTCTTAGTACTATTACAGCGTGCTGAAAGTAATTTACTTAAAGATCGAGTGATAATAAGTCGGAAGTCATACTACTGCAAGTCACATTAAAAGTCGGTTACCTAACGTTCTTTGTGTCAAAAGAAAGTGACGAACTCGGCACCGGTTCCGTCTCTATCGATCAACATAGTCAACTCCAACAGGACCGCCCCGACTCCGTATCCGTCGATGACCACTACAACTGCCCACAGGACCTCCCCGACTCCGTCTCCGTCGAAGACCAGAGCCACTGCCCCCAGGACTGCCCCGACTCCGTATCCGTGGACGACCACTACCACTGCCCCTGGGACCGTCCCATCTCCGTCGGTGACAACGGCCACTACCCCTGGGACCGCCACCGCTGAACCTGCAGCTAAGAAGTGTAAGACCACTCGGCCATCGGCGACTTGTGAGGAGTGTCATACTACCTTCACAAGAAAGAACGATTTAAACAGGCAGGTCGACGTGAAGAACCCCGATGCGTGAAGACGAAACGGCGAATTGCGGAGGAGGAGGAGATAAATGAGTTGGTGGTGAGAAATGAACAAATTCAGTTAATGAAATATACCTTAAATATGTACCTATGAAAAAGAACTGTCGTGCCAGCTCCTTAAGTCCAAGTCCTTTTCCCATAAATATACCAAAATGGCTGCCCCCACACCTTGATTTCCAAAATGTCCGCCCCCACGCACTGCTTTCCAATGTGGCCTCTCCACGTTATTCTTCCAATATGGCCGCCCGCATGTCATTCTTCCGCGCCCCATGCGACTTTTTTCAAGGCATATTTGTCCCTAGCAAATCGCCTCCTAGCGACCATGAACATTATTCGTTTGTGATGTGCGTTTATGTGTGTGTGTGTGTGTGTGTGTGTGTGTGTGTGTGTGTGTGTGTGTGTGTTTGCGTGCGTGCGTGCGTGCGTGCGTGCGAGTGTGCGTGCGTGCGTGCGTGCGTGCGTGCGTGCGTGTGTGTGTGTGTGTGTGTGTGTGTGTGTGTGTGTGTGTGTGTGTGTGTGTGTGTGTGTGTGTGTGTGTGTGTGTGTGTGTGTGTGTGTGTGTGTGTGTGTGTGTGTGTGTGTGTGTGTGTGTATTATATTGACCCATATGTACAACAATAACTGCGCCTTAGCGGGTAATGTAATTATTAGCAAATACTAGCATCCCTATCCCTCTATGTGTATAACGTTGACCTGTATTTACAATAAGAACTACCCCCAGCGAGTACAAACATTAAGTACAAGCTGTCACCCCTCCCGGTGACTCTATGTGCATAATATTGACCCATAGTTACTATAAGGAGCTACTATCTAGCGAGTATAGGCACTATTAACAAGTAGTAGTGCCCCTAATGCTTTGTTTCAAAACATTATTATTCTTAAATGGGCTGCTAGTACAAAAAGAAACAACTTGTTTCTTCCAACATGGCCGCCCCCTCTCACTGCTCTCCTATATGTCCGTTCACACGCCATGTACTTTACAACGCGAACGCACCACGCCCTCTCTAAGTAATAACAGCAATAAGTTTGTCTATTATTACAACGTTCTAAAAATAAAAATGTTTTATTTATAAAAATACATAAACGGTGATTTTCGTGCCTCCCCTCTACATTGAAGAGGTCGGCTAAGGTAGACATAGAGGTAAGATGTATCTTAAATATATTGAAATTGTTCCAATACCTATATCTTTAGGTAGCCGATGTAAATCAATCATATACATTCCCAACATGACAAACAATTAAGGTAACTTAATGTTTGTTGCAGAGCCAAGAAAAAGAATGAGCCTCTTCTCCTCCTGCCAAGCGTGTGAAGTTACCCTTGCGCTATACTTGCTGTATGTGCGGGAGTACATAAAGAAAATATAATTGGCAGCGACACCCAAAAAAGGCTACTGTCAGTGCAAGAAAGGCAAATAAAGGTGATATAAAGAATTTTTTTTATTGAATTACACTATTTCAATACCAATTTCTTTCATATAGCCAATGGAGGTCAAATATATACTGTCATCATGACAAACGGTTAAGTTCACCTTATGTTTGTTGCAGCGATAAAAAAGAGAAAGGCTGCCGGCCTCCTCTGGGACTGACGTCTCTACTTCTACCGCCGCTGCCCCTACTGACGCCCCTACCACTGCCTCTGCCTCTGCCTCTGCCTCTGCCTCTGCCTCTGCCTCTGCCTCTGCCTCTGCCTCTGCCTCTGCCTCTGCCTCTGCCTCTGCCTCTGCCTCTGCCTCTGCCTCTGCCTCTGCCTCTGCCTCTGCCTCTGCCTCTGCCTCTGCCTCTGCCTCTGCCTCTGCCTCTGCCTCTGCCTCTGCCTCTGCCTCTGCCTCTGCCTCTGCCTCTGCCTCTGCCTCTGCCTCTGCCTCTGCCTCTGCCTCTGCCTCTGCCTCTGCCTCTGCCTCTGCCTCTGCCTCTGCCTCTGCCTCTGCCTCTGCCTCTGCCTCTGCCTCTGCCTCTGCCTCTGCCTCTGCCTCTGCCTCTGCCTCTGCCTCTGCCTCTGCCTCTGCCTCTGCCTCTGCCTCTGCCTCTGCCTCTGCCTCTGCCTCTGCCTCTGCCTCTGCCTCTGCCTCTGCCTCTGCCTCTGCCTCTGCCTCTGCCCCTGCCCCTGCCCCTGCCCCTGCCCCTGCCACTGCCCCTGCCCCTGCCCCTGCCCCTGCCCCTGCCCCTGCCCCTGCCCCTGCCCCTGCCCCTGCCCCTGCCCCTGCCCCTGCCCCTGCCCCTGCCCCTGCCCCTGCCCCTGCCCCTGCCCCTGCCCCTGCCCCTGCCCCTGCCCCTGCCCCTGCCCCTGCCCCTGCCCCTGCCCCTGCCCCTGCCCCTGCCCCTGCCCCTGCCCCTGCCCCTGCCCCTGCCCCTGCCCCTGCCACTGCCCCTGCCCCTGCCCCTGCCCCTGCCCCTGCCCCTGCCCCTGCCCCTGCCCCTGCCCCTGCCCCTGCCCCTGCCCCTGCCCCTGCCCCTGCCCCTGCCCCTGCCCCTGCCCCTGCCCCTGCCCCTGCCCCTGCCCCTGCCCCTGCCCCTGCCCCTGCCCCTGCCCCTGCCCCTGCCCCTGCCCCTGCCCCTGCCCCTGCCCCTGCCCCTGCCCCTGCCCCTGCCCCTGCCCCTGCCCCTGCCCCTGCCTCTGCCCCTGCCTCTGCCTCTGCCTCTGCCTCTGCCTCTGCCTCTGCCTCTGCCTCTGCCTCTGCCTCTGCCTCTGCCTCTGCCTCTGCCTCTGCCTCTGCCTCTGCCTCTGCCTCTGCCTCTGCCTCTGCCTCTGCCTCTGCCTCTGCCTCTGCCTCTGCCTCTGCCTCTGCCTCTGCCTCTGCCTCTGCCTCTGCCTCTGCCTCTGCCTCTGCTCTAACGTTCCTCCACCGCCGCCACATCAATCAACGTCGTCATCGTCACCGCCACGCCAGACATCACACCACATCGTCGAGGAAGATTCTGCCATCCCACCTACATTCGTTGATTATTTACATGGCAAAAACACTGATTTGGTTATCTTTTAGTTGTCACACTGGAACGACATTCGTACCATTTGTCGGACGGGGCACATTCAGAACATTTTAAATTTAAGACTTGCGGACACCAAGTTGAATTATTTTCATCCTATTTGATGGAATATCAATCACCAGCAGTTTAATTTATTTAAATACAATTTTAGTTTCGGCTTTAATTTACGTAATAGAACAGCGAACGAACATTCGTATTTTCATTTATCCTGAAACGTTTCTGGTAGATATTTGGATGTGCCCCATCTAATACCAACTTGCATGATTTCGATGTGTAATTTGTACTCTCCCCCATGACAACATCATTACTTAGGCAAAGTTGCAGCACCCAGATTCGCAATGGATTTGTGAAATTGTCACCATCGTGGCCTTTTTCATAAACGTAGTTTCGTACCAACCCACAGGTGACGTCATTCTCCCGGACTACGTGCGATGCAATCTCGGTTTAAACGCGTTGGTTCGTGATATATCTCGTCACGGCAAGCCTTCCAATATTAAGATGGTTTATGTTTTTAGAGCTCCCGCACGTAGTCGGGAAGCTCCCCTCGATAACCTAGATCCACATGTCGAACGTTTGCACAACACGTACCAGGATTCTTTATCAAAGAAAACACCAATGCGCTATTTTTTCGGAATTACTATCAACCTACTGCATGACAGGTAAACATCAACCTAAACTTTTTCAACGTAATGCCCACAAAGACGAAAACGATGATAGATACCTATTTGACGACATTGACGAAGTCACCATACGATGACGACAAGAGACGTGAGAAAGAACGTTACCCTGACCAACGTTTCCGGGTACACCGACCCTCAATGTTTCATAAACGGGGTTAGCCGTTCAAGCTATTCCACCGATTCCTTAATAAATTAAACGACATAAGTAAAACGGTTGATTACATTTTTAGAAAGTCAGACGTTTTCGAGAATGATTACAACCTGATTAAACAATTTATATTCCAACACCTCGTACCCACCGACAAAAGCAAAGAAAAAGACGCCGACACGACTGGACACGGCTACACATCGACTGCATTCGTGATAATGCGTAACATGAATCTCATGTGTTTGACCCTGGAAAGATAATTTTTTTTGCGTGTGTAAATTATTTGGCCCCTGGTTTCAATTACGATAAATATTTTAAAACATAAGGATGCACTCAAGCAAAAGGTTTTTCCCTACGAGTGGATGACTTGGTTAAATAAACTCGACTGCGAAACCTTTCCAAATAAGGAAGCTTTTAACATCGAGTTGAAAAACGAAAACATCACCGACGAAAATTACGCATACTGTCGAAAAATCTGGAGGGACCACGATATGAATACGTTTCGGGATTTCCTCGTTTGGGATAGTCCCGTTTTTGGAAGCTTTACAAATTCAATTTTCGTTCTACCAAAGTCGCAACATCGAAATGTTTAAAGGAGGCATAAGCGTTCCCGAGCTAACACTGAAATTAATGTTTAACGCAGTACAACCGGATGTACATTTTTATCTTTTAAATGAATAGAATAAAGAAACCCAAAGGAAAGGACTGACTGGCGGCCCTTCCATTATTTTTCAAAGATACATCGAATCGGGCGCGTAGAGTACGAAACTAAACCATGTTTCAGGGTCTCCAGTGACTCCGTCCCGGATGCACGCCGTCAAGGTGACGTGCATCCGGATAAAGCCATCATAGCGGACACCATGGAGCTTTTAGGCAATGCGGGATACGGCAAGACCGTGACTAATGTCGAACGCCTCCGCAACGTCTATTTTTGTAACGACGTAGCAGCTGCCCGGGGTATAAACCGTCATCGATTCAGGCAGCTCTACCAAACCTCGGAATCTATGTACCAGTTGACAAATTCACGAAGTTTCTTTCGATAAGGTATCCCGATACAACTTTGCTATTTTGTTTACAATTATACTAAATAACGAATGCTTCTGTATTATTACAAGTTTTTAGATTTCTACGTAGAACGCCCCCTGTTTCAGTTGGACTTCAGATGGACATGGATATCTTGTATATATATATATATATATATATATATATATATATATATATATATATATATATATATATATATATATATTATACTATATATATAGTGAAGATAGATGCTGGTGGCAACACCATAGGTTTCGTCGCGTTACCGGAAGTGGCGCCGCGCGCCCCATTACCCAATCCGTGTATTCATTTGAACCTACTACTAATGCCCTCCTTAGTGTGAACAAATTATCTACCTCACACCACTGCCGAAATGCCCCTCAAATGAAATGACCCTAGATGAAATGGACTACAATCAATATCCCTTTCAAATCAACCAACATCTACATCGTTCACAGGCATCGCCATCATGCAGGGCTTTAAATAATCAAGCAAGCGTGGGTAGAGTTAGTTGCATAACGTTAAAACCATGATTTTAAATAATTAAATGCACTCCATTGCACACATCTCCACGCGTATGTAGCGGTAAACGCATGGCTGCAACGTCGAGGGTACGCTTTTAATTTACACGCACCTGACGTAGATCGCAGGAATAACGATACTGATACAGCATATGTTTGTTCTCAGCGACGGTCTTGATGCTCTTGTAACGTTTTGTTTAAAAACTATTATGTATATATATATATATATATATATATATATATATATATTATATTATATATATATATATATATATATATATATATATATATATATATATATATATATATATATTATATATATATATATATATATATATATATATATATATATATATATATAATGTATACTGAATGGCGGCGACTACTGAAATGTTATTTGTATGAACATAACATCGCGAGAAGACGAGTACTACTGAAATTGCAATTGTGCGTTTGAACTTCGCGAGAAGGCAACTACTGAAATAGTATATATATATATATATATATATATATATATATATATATATATATATATCACTATTGAACAATAACAGCCAGTTAACGTTTTTCTTTTAATCGACATTGATTATCGAATATACATTATATACAATATATATTACAAACATCGCTACACTGCAAGCATAATTTAATTATGTTGAAATAATAAAGAAAATTATATATATATATATATATATATATATATATATATATATATATATATATGTCTTTATATTTTCCTTCTTTCTGCCCTCCATTATTAGGGCTTCCGCCCTCTTCGTCATATATTCCCCTTCCGTTCTTTCCATCTCTCCAGCCCACTGTAAACAAGTCATTACCAGCTTCCTCGTGAAACTCTCCTTGACACTCGCCTCATCCCTCAGTTCCTCCATTCTTGGTTACTCTCTTCATTTCCTCCCGCAATTCTTCTCACTCAGTTATTTTTGTAAACGTGGATTTCTTTTCGTTATCCTCATGGTCTCTTTGTCGTACAGATAGGCTGGTGTTATGTCGTATAGGTAGGCTGGTGCTATGTCGTATAGGTAGGCTGGTGCTATGTCGTATAGGTAGGCTTGTGCTATGTCGTACAGATAGGCTGGTGTTATGTCGTATATGTAGGCTGGTGCTAAGCAAGAGCTACACACCTTTCCTATTGTCTTCAGGTAAATGTGCATAATATGCCGTCCCGCCAAACTGCTCCGCCCAGGTATACTGTCCACTACTAATGTCAGGTCGACTGTGTAGAGCAACTTGCAGAGAATGTCCTTCGCAAAAGAAACCGCTTTTAATGTAGCGATGATAGTTAGAAGGCGCCGTTCCCCAACGCATTGACCAATGTAACCTGGAACCCCCTGCACGTGGAACAATCATGTTTTTACACTGTGTTCTATTCTACGGAACAAAATGGACATGCGTGAACAAACATGTCCTCGTTAAAGCCATGCATGAGTCACTGTTGCAATTCTGCTTTTTTATCAGAATATTTATCCTGTTTCTATATTTATTAGTTAAACCTTTCAAGTATGAAGGAATGCATCGGCCTTTGTTAAAGCCGCCCAGTATTATGTAACTTGTTTACGCAAGCATGCCCGTGTGCGTATCATCGGTGCGGGTTTGTTTATCTTTGAGAATTTTGCATATTAAGTAGGCAAGGACCGGAGTATTACCTGACGTAGGGGTGTTTTAGGTTATTTACACTAAACATTTAAGGATTCGTTTCTCAGTGGACTAGACCAGGAGACAGTGATTGGTAAACTAATGTAATGTGTTATCTCACAAACAAGGAGTATAAAATGAAATTAAAATCATGTGTGAGGGATCTCGGCGAGCAGACAGATCAGCGTGAAAGTAGAGTGGACACAGAAGGGCCGAAAACCCCCACGTGGGCGCCCGGATGTCAGACGAAGGACATGTTGAGTCAACCACGTGCAAGGTATAAGTTTGAGCAAGGAGGTAGAAGTGTCTACGCTCTCCTATAGTTAAGAAGTAACGTGTGAAACGTGAGAAATTGACCGAAAACATAGCCAATATACGCAGCGAGTATCGACGCTGCTAGGCGATGCCAACACACCACTACCGAGACGCCCCCCCCCCCCCCCCCGTGTTGCCAAAAATGACGGTCGCGACAACCGTAACGGTAGCCTGAATGACGACAGAGAGCTAAAACGTATCTGCACAACGTTCGCGGCACGACGGCCGGAGCTGTATGGTAGAACGACAGCAGACAACAGAATCTTCTATGTTCGACGTTCGATGCACGACGGACGTAGGGCATAATCGTCTCTACACCACGTTCGTGGCACGACGGGCGTAGATGTACGGCAGAACGACAGCAGATAACCGAATTCCCTCAGCACGTCGTTCGCGGTACGACGACCGTAGACAGCCACGTCTGCGGGAGACACGTGAGTGCTTCGAGACCAGCCACCGTGAGTCTGGGGAGGAATGAACGGTTCGTGATAACGTAGAGAAGGGATTGAACAGTTATCCAGGCATAGGTGCCTCGTAACATGTGAAACGTTATAAGTCGTACACCGAAGCCATCACCGCAGCCAATCTACCAACGCTGTCAGACCGGAGGGAGAAGTTATTTAGAACACTATTCATAAGCATGCAACAATCTACACATAAATTACACCATCTTTTGCCTCCCCTCCGGGAAACTCCGTATACAACTCGAAACACGAGGAGTTACTGTGTGCCGCGTTGCAGAACTGCAAGATTTCAAAACTCTTTTATACCATATGCTTTAAGACACTGGCAGTAATTATGAACTCATTTATAAATGAATAACTTTTTACATAATAGTAGTAGGCCATATCATTTATTTTACTCTAGTATTACCTGTTTTAAGTTTTAATTTATGATTATGTCCTTCATATTTACCTTGTTTATTTACAAACATAACTTCAAACATGATGTACATGCACCTTTTAAATTTGTTTATATTTTAAGTCATATTTTTGTCTTAATTAATTTATAATCATTGGTTGTTTTACTGTGCCAATTGTATAATTCAACTGCTATAGTTGCCATTTTAATAAAATTATTATTAAATTATTATTATTATTAGTAACTGACTGTGTAGATCTTAGAACAGGGTTGTGTTACGTGGTACGTAAGCAAACATAGCTGTGTTTTATCTTTAGTCAAGGTGAATATAAAGATGCAGTTTACTTTGGTTTGATGTTTGGATATCGATGGGTCATGTTAGACGCTATTAGTAGTTATTTCTCAGGGCAAATAAATCCCTGGCCGATTACTGCAGAATCGGAGTTATTTGCTTATAATAATTACATAAGCCCAGGACTATTCTTGTTTTCTTGTAAATTACTATCGTATAATAATTTTTTTTAATTCCATTTGTCTATGTTGCCTTGTTCATTTGTGTAACCACCATTCACGAGCGTTGAATTACAGAAATGGTGCATTCCGACTAGACTCGAGCCAATTTAGTGAGTGGAAAACCCGCCAATACTTGACAGCTGCACAATTAATAATTGCTCATGTAAATAATACGACATTTCTTATAAACTGTGTAGTTGTTTGTGTTTGTGCTTGCATAATAATTAAAACAACGGAATCTCAATTATATAATTTCTTGTCTTAGTATCTATCAGCCAATTTCATTTAAGTTATCTGCATATTTATATTCACAACTGAAACCTAGTTCAGATCTACCGATTGTTCCCAGAATTTTCAACAAACATTGGAACTAAGGCTTAATTGGTTGGTTCTCATTGACTTTCGTTGGATTAGCACGAACACAATTAGCACGAACACAACACATTGTAGTCGTATCGAACAACGACTATTATGTTTACGCCAGGCATGTTAACAAATGCATGTCAACTTTACACCACGTTGTTCAATTCCACTGCGCTTTACAAAAATCTCTACCTGGCAATGGTGACGCAAGTGAACGAAGTGTAGATGTAGAAGTCCAGTTTGTGTTGGAATTAAAATATATACAAAGGTAGCGTTTTGAGGAGCTCGCAATGACCGGATACCGCACTGTGTAAAATACACACAACTGTCCGTAATTCATTCAATCATCAAATATGTCTTACCGGTTGCATCGGTCCCACTTGAACACAGTATCCCCGCCAAGATCAACGCAAGGAACGCAATATCAGAACCCGAGGCTCCCTTCAGTTTCAGAAACAGCAGACTCATTTTCTCTCGTCAGTAAGTTCGACTGAACAACGCATCGAATGGCTGACGACTGATAACGGGGCAGAAACTACGACAACCGCGACACAGAAAAATCAATAACAGGAATTATCAATAATATTGAATTATTCAGATTGCGGCATAGGTCAATAGGTTCCAGAACATTGTTTCTGCATCACTCAGCTTATGCATTACAAACATATTATATACATAGCCTCCCCCTCTCCCCCTCTTCGCCTCTCCCACCCTCCCACATTCCCCCTCTCCGCCTCTTATATCTCCTACTCTCGTCATCTTCCCTCTGCTACTCTCCCCCTCTGCCATTCTCCCCCTCTGCTACTCTCCCCCTCTGATACTCTAAACATCTGCCGCTCTGTCACTCTCCTCCTCTCCCCTCTCTCCCTCTCTCCCTCTCTCCCTCTCTCCCCTCTCCCTCTCCTCTCTACTTCTTCATCGCTTACCTTCCCGTCTCCCTCTATCCCCTCTCCCTCTCTCTCCTTCTTAATCTTTCTTATTATCCTCTCTCATATTCTCCCTCTCAATCCTTCTCTCCCTCTATCCTGATCTCCCTATCTCCCTCTCTGTTAACATCTGCCATTCCGCCCCTCTCAACCTCTGCCACTCTGCCATTCTGCCCCTCTGCCCCTCTCAACCACTGCAACTCTGCCCTTCTAAACCTGTCCCTCTGCCCCTCTAAACATCTGGCCCTCCATCCCTCCGCCCCATTCAACCTCCGCCCCTCTCAACATCCGCCCCTCTCAACCATAACCCCTCTACACTTCTACCTATCTCAAGCTCTACACGATCGCCCCTCTCATATTTTGCCCCTCAACTTCTAGTCATCTGCAACTCTCAACCTCTGCCCCTATGCCACTATCAACCTTTGCCACTCTGTCTCTCTGCTCTTTTCAACCTCTGCATCTCTGCCCTTCTAAACGTCTAAACCTACATCCTTTGCAACTCTGCACCTCTAAACCTTTAACCCTCTCAATCTCTACAACTCTGCTCCTCTAAAATATGCCCCTACACCCGTCCGCCCCACTCAAACTCCGCCCCTCTCAACTTCCGCCCCTCTCAACCTCAAACCCTCTACCCCTCTCAAACTCTGCCCCTCCGCCCCTCTCAACTTCTAACCTTCCGCACCTCTCAAATTTTGCCCTTCTGCCCCTCTCAACTTCTGACTCTCTGCCACTCTCAACCTCTGCCCGTCTGCCACTCTCAACCACTGCTACTCTGCCCTTTTAAACCTCTGCCCCCCGCCCCTCTAAACCTTTGCCCCTCTGCCCTTCTAAACTTCTTCCCGTCTGTCCTTCTGCCACCCTCAACCTCAACGTTTGTCCCTCTTAACCTCCGCCCCACTCAACCTCTGCCCTCCGCCACTCTCAACCACTGCCCTCTAACCCTACGCCCCTCTGAGCGCTTATGTCCCTTTCAATCTCCGCCCCTCTCAACCTCTGCTCCTCTCAAATTCTGCCCCTCTCAACCTAGGCCCCTCTCAACCTCTGCCCCTCTTAACATCTGCCCCTCTTAAACTCTGCCCCTCTCAAAATCTGCCCCTCTACCATTCTCAGCATCTGCCCCTATCAACTTCTGCAACTCTGCCCTTCTAAACATCTGCCCCTCTGCCCCTCTAAACCTTTGTCCCTCTGCCCCTCTAAATATCTGACCCTCTGTCCTTTTGCCCCTCCCAACCTATGCCCTTCTCAACATCTTCCCCTCTGTCCCCTCTCAACCTCTGCCTCTCTCAACATCGGCCCCTCCGCCCCAGTAAACCTCTACGCCTCCGCCCCTCTCAACCTCTGACCTCTCAACCTCTGACCCTCCGCCTCTCTCAACCTCTGAAACTATAAACATCTGCACCACTCAACTTCTACTTATCTGCCCCTCTCAACCTCTGTCCCTCTGCCCCTTTACCCCTCTAATTCTCTACAACTCTGCCCTTCTAAACCTATGTCCCTATGTTCCTCTAAACATATGCCCCTCCACCCCTCCGCCCCACTCAATCTGCCCCTCTACCACTCTCAACATCTGCCCCTCTCAACTTCTGCAACTCTGCCCTTCTAAACATATGCCCCTCTCCCCTGTAAACGTTGGCCCCTCTGCTACTCTAAATTTCTGCATCTTTGTCCTTCTGCCCCTCTCAACCTCAGCCCCTCCGCCCCACTCAACCTCTACGCCTCCGCTCCTCTCAACCTCTGACCCTCTGCCTCTCTCAACCTCTGAAACTATAAATATCTACACCACTCAATTTCTGCTCCTCTGCATCTGTCAACCTCTCTCCCTGTGCCCATTTACACCTCTCAATCTCTACAACTCTGCCCTTCTAAACCTCTCTCCCTCTGCCCTCTAAACATATGCCCATCCACCCCTCCGCATCACTCACACTCCGTCTCTCGCAATTTCCGCCTCTCTGAACCTCAACCCCTCTACCCCTCTCAAACTCTGCCCCTCCGCCCCTCTCTTCCGACCCTCTCAAATGTTGCCCCTCTGCCCTTCTCAACGTCTGACCCTCTGCCACTCTCAACCACTGCCCCTCTACCACTCTCAACCTCTGCTAATCTGTTCGTTTGCTCTTCTCAAACTCTGCAACTCTGCCCTTCTAAACACCTGCCCCTCTGCCCCTCTAAACCTTTGCCCGTCTGCCCCTCCAAATGTATCCCCCTCTGTCATTCTACCCCTCCCAACCTATGCCGTTCTCAACCCCTGCCCCACTGTCCCTCTCAACCTCTGCCTCTCTCAACCTCAGCCTCTCCGCACCAATCAACCTCTACGCATCCGCCCTCCTCAACCTCTCAACCTTAACCTTTGCCCATCTGCCTCTCTAAATGACTGCCCCTCTGTCTTTTTGCCCCTCTCAATATATGCCCTTCTCAACCTCTGCCCGTCTACCTCTCCCAACCTCTGTCACTCTCAACCTCAGACCCTCCGCCCCTCTCAACCTCTGATCTCTCAACCTCTGCCCCTGTCGACTTCCGCCCCTCTCTACCTCTACCCTTCTGCCCCTCTAAATAAATGCAACTGTCTACCTACGCCCCCTCAACATTTGTCACTCTCAAATTCTGCCTATCAACCCCTCTCAACCTCTGCCCCTCTGCGCCTCTGAACCTCTGTACCTCCGCTCCTCTCAACATCTGCCATTCTCAAAATCTGCATATCCACTGCTCTCAACCTCTGCCCCTCTGCGCCTATAAACTTCTGCCCATCCGCCCCACTCAACATCTGCCCCTCTGCCCCTACGCTCCACCGCCCCTCCCTACCTCCGCTGCTCTCAACCTCTGCCGCTCTGCCTCTCAACCTCTGCCACTACCAATATCTGCTCCTCTCTGCTCCTACTTTGCCCTTCTCAACCGTTGCCCTTCTGCCCCTCTGTCCCTCTTAACCTCTGCTCCTGTCAACCTGTGCCCTCCGCCCCTCTCAACATCTACTCCTACGCCTCTCTCAAATTCTGCCCCTTTAAACCACTGCCCCTCTCACCCTCCGCCCCATTAAACCTTTGTCCTTCGGCCCCTCTCAACCTTTGCCATTCTCAACTTCTGTCCCTCTTCCCCCTCTGCCTCTCTCAACATATGCAACTATCAACATCTGTTCCTCTCAACCTCTGTCCCTCTGCCCCTCTCAACCTTTGCCCCTCTAAGCCTCTGCCCCTCTGTCCTTCTGTCCCTCTCAACATTTGCCCTTCTCAACTTCTGCCCCTCTTCCCCCTCTCAACTTCTTCTTCTCTCAACCTATGCCCCTCCGCCCCTCTAAAACTCTGACAATTGACCTCTCAACCTCTGCCCCTCTGCCCTTCTACCTCTCTTCCCCTTCCGACCTCTGCAATTCTACATCAATATCTGCTCCTCTCAACTACTGTTCCTCTGCCCCTCTCAACCTTTGTCCCTCTGACCCTCTGCCCCTCCCTCTGCAACTCTGCCCTTCTAAACCTCTGTCCCTCTGCCCCTCTCAACTTCTGCCCCTATGACCCACTCAACACCTGCCCCTCCGCCCCTCTCAACCTCTGCCCTCCGCCATTCTCAACCCCTGTCCCTTCCGACCCCTGTCCCTGTCAAACTCTTTCCCTCCGCCCCTCTGAACCACTGCCCCTCTCAAACTAAACCTCTCTCAAATTATGCCCCTCTCAAACTCTGCCCATCCACACCTATCAAAGTCTGCCCCTCTGCCCTCTCTACCTCTGCCCCTCCCATCATTCAACCTCTGCTCCTCAACCCTTCTCAACCTCCGCCCCCCTACCTCTGCTTCTCTGCCCCTCTCAAAATATGCCCCTCTCAACATCTACAAATCCCCCCCTATCAACCTCTGTTCCTATGCACCTCTCAACCTCTGCCCCTCCCCACATTCAAACTCTGTCCCTCTGCCCTTCCCATCCTCCGCTCCTCTAAACCTCCGCTCCTCTCAAACTCTACCCCTCTCAACCACAACCCCTCTCAACTTCTGCCCTTCTGCCCGTCTCAAATGTTGCCCCTTTTCGTCTCTCTGCCCCTCTGCCCCTCTGCCCTCTGACCCTCTGAACCTATGCTCCTCTCAACATGTGCTCCACTCAATTTCTGCCCCTCTGCCCCTCTGCCCCTCTGTCCATCTCAACTCATATCAACTTTTGTCCCTCCGAACTTCTCAACTTCTGCCCCTCTCAATAAATGCACCTCTCAAGCTATGCCCGTCGTGGTGATGATGAGGTGACTTGCGGGTGTTTACCCCCACTCCAGAGGTCGTGAGCTTAGGGGTGTGTCCAATTCGCCAGAGGCTCAATTTATGTACGATATACAATAGTACAGTCTACCCTGTCTCAGTTGTTTAAGCTGATCAAATACGGGGCAATCGTTAGCTACTAAATCTTTGCCGAATATGTTGACAAAAGTTCTCATCGGAAAGCCGTTACAACGAAGAAATAAATAAGCTATACACATATTGTCCATAAACGTTAGACAGAGGACTCTGAAGTATCTTGCTATCACGAGTCCACTCGGAACAATGTTCGTTCATGAAGGAACGCGGAACGCCACGTGTAGTGGCGGTAGGCCTTTTGAGCAGAAGTAATCGTCGCGTCCATCAGCATCCAGGTACAGCGCTATCCAATGTTTGCCCGGTTCGCCGCCATCATCAGTGTTGCACACGAAGGCGACCGACAAAGCGTCTATCGTCGTAGGCAGTCCGTCGTTGGGTAAGACGCCGAGAAATATCGATCTAGTGCGCGGGTCCGTCGCTAGTAGTCTGGCGATCTGCAGAGTATCCATCTCAGTAGTCGTAGATGATTTTGCGGCTCTTGCCTATTATCAGCACGACTCGGCGTAGGCGATGACGTTCACAGTGGTTTGCAGCGCGTCACGGAAATGCATCTCGATGCGCAATTTGCCCTTTTATACCAGATGGAAGCAGGCGCCATCGGACTCGTCGGGGATCAGGTCAAAACCGAAGAAGGTATAGCCGTGCCGGAAGTCGCTGCGAGGCAGTCCGTTCGCATCGTCCTACCACACGTTACCTTTCGATGAGAACAGGTTCATGTAGCTCCTGATGAAGACGTTGTCGCCAAAATTCGGTTAGATAGTTGTGTAGGGTATCTGTCGCCCGTCCACGAACACGGCGAGGAAGTTGACGACGTTGTTCACGGCGTAAAACGGATATTGTACGCATCGTTGTCGATGCAGCACAGCATTAGACGTTACGGCAGAGTACCGAGGTACATGTTCTCGTGCGTGTTCGATCGGGCGCCCCGGGAATGGAGTACACCTCGCAATGACGGACCGCATAGGATACTTGACCGTGTTCTTCTTGAGGCCCTTAATGTGCGACATCTGCACGGACGGATTTAGTGTAGCCTTATTTGAAAACAAGGTGGCATTGATGATGTTTATATTGTAATCGGACGGTTTATATTGTAATCGAACGGATTCAGGGTGGCCTTCTTTGCAAAAAAAGGTGGCATTAATAATGTTGGCCCCGCCGGCCATAATCTCAATTATAAAATTTCTTGTCTTAGTACCTATCAGCCAATTTCATTTAAGTTATCTGCATATTTACATTCACAGCTCAAACGTAGTTCAGATCTACCGATTGTTCCCAGAATTCACAACAAACATTGGAACTAGGGCTTTATTGGTTGGTTCTCATTGACTTTCGTTGGATTAGCACGAACACAATTAGCACGAACACAACACATTGTAGTCGTATCGAACACCGACTATTTTGTTTACACCAGGCTTGTTAACAAATGCATGTCAACTTTACACCACGTTGTTCAATTCCACTGCGCTATACACAAAATCTGTACCTGGCAATGGTGACGCAAGTGAACGAAGTGTAGATGTAGAAGTCCAGTTTTGTGTTTAAAATATATACACACTAATGAAATGTATAGCGTTTTGACGATCTCGCAATGACCGGATACCGCTCTAACCCCCACCGACTGGCGGTTGCAGTAAGATGCGTCCAGTTTGTGTTGGAATTAAAATATATACAAAGGAATGAACTGTGTAGCGTTTTGAGGAGCTCGCAATGACCGGATACCGCACTGTGTAAAATACACACTATTGTCCATAATTCACCCAATCATCAAATGTGTCTTATGTTTGCATTGGTCCCAATTGAACAACGTATCCCCGCCAAGATCAACGCAAGGAACACAACATCAGAACCCGAGGCTCCCTTCAGCTTCAAAAACAGCAGACTCATTTTCTCTCGTCAGTAAGTTCGACTGTACAACATATCGAATGGCTAACGACTGATAACGGAGCAGAAACTACGACAACCGCGACACAGATAAATAAATAACAGGAATTATCAACAATATTGAATTATTAAGATTGCGGCATAGGTCAATAGGTTCCAGAAAATTAGGCCATTTAATTGATATACATATATGTATATATAATAACTGTTGCATCACACAGGCAGTCAAACTGCTATATTCCCTATTCAAAGGTGCAATTTCTGAAATGTCAGGACTGGCAGTTATCTTACTAGCTGTGTTTTCTAACATTTTACAAGCGGCTCTAAATTTGTATTGTAGTGTGGTACAATAAATATTTCGTTGCACACGTCATTAAAATTGTTTGTGCATTACTCAGCTTATGCATTACGAAAATATTATATACTTAGCCTCCCCCTCTCACCCTCATCGCCTCTCCCACCCTCCCACGTTCCCCCTATCCGCCTCTCCCATCTCCTACTCTCGTCCTCTCCGCCTTTTCCCTCTGCCACTACTTTGCTACTCTCCACATCTGCTATTCTGTCACTCTCCCCCCTCTCCCCTATTTCCCCTCCCTTCTACCTCTTCATCGCTTCCCTTCTCGTCTCCCTCTCTCTCCTCTCCCTCTCTCTCCTTCTCCCTCTTTCATATTCTCCTCACTCGCATTCTCTCCCTCTATCCTGATCTCCTTATCTCCCTCTGTCTGAACATCTGCCATTCCGCCCCTCTCAACGTCTGTCCCACTGCCACTCTCAACCTCTGCCCCTCTGCCACTCACAACCTCTGCCACTCTGCTCCTCTGCCCACCTGTCCCTCTGCCACTCTCAACCACTGCAACTCTGCCCTTCTAAACATCTGCCCCTCTAAACTTTTGCCCCTCTGCCCCTCTGTCCCTCTGCCCCTCTAAATGTATGCCACTATGCCCTTCTGCCCCTCTCAACCTCTGCTTCTCTCAACCTCATCCCCTCTGCCCCACTCAACTTCTACCCATCCGCCCCTCTCAACCTCTGACCTCTCAAACTCTGAACCTCTGCCCCTCTCAACCTCTACACTATCGCCCCTCTCAGATTTTTCCTCTCTACCCATCTCAACTTCTAACCATCTGCCACTATCAACCTCTACCCCTATGCCACTCTCAACCTTTGTCACTCTGTCTATCTGTTCTTCTAACCTCTGCAACTCTGCCATTCTAAGCATCAACACCCCTCCTGCCCCGCTAAGCCTTTGACACTCTGCACCTCTAAACCTCTTCCCTTATGTCCTTCTGCCCCTCTCAACCTCAACCTTTGCCCCATTTAACCGTCTCTCTTAAAATCTTCCCCTCTCATCCTCAGCCCCACTCAACATCTGGCAATCAGCCACTCTCAACCTCTGCCCCTCCGCCAGTCTCAACCTCTGTCCTCTCAACCTCTGTCCCTCTGCCTGTCTCAACCTTGGAAACTATAAACATGTGCTCTTCTCAACTTCTGCTCCTCTGCCCCTCTCAACCAATGTCCCTTTACCGCTCTCAACCTATGCTACTCCGCCCTTCTAAACAGATGTCCCTCTGCCCCTTTAAACATATGCCTCTCGGTCCGTCCGCCCCACTTAACCTCCACCCCTCTCAACCTCTGCCCCCTACCCCTCTCAAACTTTGCCCCTCAGCTCCGCTCGACCTCTACCCTTCTGCCCCTCTAAAATGTTGACCCTCTACCCCTCTCAACTTCTGGCCCTCTGCCCCTCTCAACACCTGCCCCTCTCAAACGATGCCCATCCGCCCTTTTCAACCTCTGCCCCTTTCAACCTTTGCCCTTCCCCCAATCAAACGCTGATCCTCTGCCCCTCTAAACCGCCGCCCCTATCAAACTCTGCCCCTCTCAACCTCAACCTCTCTCAAACTATGCCCCTCTCAACCTCAGCCCCCCGTCCCAATCCCATCTCCTCTCAACCTTTC
>OY759264.1:45073763-45098763 GCA_963662155.1 Lamellibrachia columna | reverse complement strand
AGGCAGACAAGCTGATGTACATACTGCACGCCTCAGTTCTGCCGTCTCGAGTGACCGCCTCTATCGACAGCTGCACTGCTATGAGCGGCCCTAACGGAGTATGGTGCCGGCTAGAAGAGAAGATACCGAAGGCAGCTGTAGTCCAAGAAATCATCGCTGACATGGACGGCATTCGACCGATCAAACAGAATGCAGCATCAGAGATGAGAGCCGTATTGGATCGATTGACCGACTTTGCGCGACGAATCACGGAAATCGGCAATGAGAGCGAACTCGACTCGCCCACAGTGGTACGCATCGTAAGCAGCAAGCTGGAGCCAGAACTTTACTACGAGTGTGAACGCTGGATGCGACAGAACCACCCCGCAGAACAACTCTCCGTCAACAGAATCGTCGAATTTCTACGAGCAGAAACAGAGGCGCGTGAACGACTGATGCCAGCCAAATCGACCAGGACTGAGAAGAAATCGTCACTCCATCACGTCAACGGAACCGGAACGTCATTTACCGATCCGTGTATCTTGGGCTGCGGAGTTCACCACAAGTTTATCGACTGCCAGGCGTTTCAAGCGATGCAACCTGCACAACGCCGCGATGTCATCAGAACCGCCAGACGCTGTTTCAGCTGTTACGGTCGTCACCGAAGTAGCGACTGTACACGGCCGAAGCGATGCATCGAATGCGGTGATCGACATCACAGACTACTCAACTGTCAACCGAATCGCCAGTTGTCAGCGCCAACGTCAACGACACGTCGTGCCTCGCCACCTACGTCACAGATGAACCCTGCATCCGCCAGTTTTACGCCACAGCAAGGCGCCGCAACGTCAGCGCCAACCTTCCTTGGTCACCTGCACGGGAATCAAGGCCGGTTCTCGCCGTCAACCTACGTGGAGGTTCGTGACTCGACAGGAGCGTGGCACAAGATAGTCGCTTTTCTCGACACCGGAAGCGACACCACCCTCGTGAGACATTCACTGGCAAAGCGACTTGGCATCACCGGCGATGATCAAGTCTTCCGTTACGGTGTAGCAGGGGGCGGAGTCAGATCTGAGAAGAGTGCGAGATACGTGCTTCGCGTGCGACCGGTGCAAAGAGACGCGAGCATCGCCTACGACATCATCGCCATGGGAATCAAGGTGCCAGCACACGACGCGCCCGCGATCGACAGCAGCCTGTTTCAACAGTACGAGTACCTTCAACCGGCGCGAGATTGCGTTCCATTGGCGAAAGAGAAAATTGACCTGTTGGTAGGATACGACCAGGCCTACCTGATCTCAACACTTCACACGATCTCCTCACCTACGAACGAAGCGCAACTACCGAGTGCAGCCTGCACACGGTTGGGCTGGGTGCTCTATGGTGGTCAGATACAGCCCCCAAGAGCCGTCGCTAGATCTGCAGTTCACCACGTGCAGCGACTCATCGAAGATGACATCAAGAAGCTGTTCTACTCCGACGTAGCGGGGGTCAAGCCGACGACCGCCTGCATCTGCAGTGACAAGGAACTAGCTGAATCGAAGTTTTTACTACACGCCAAGACAACTACTTCCATCACAAAGGAAGGAAGAATCAAAGTCTTCATGCCTTGGCGTGATGGATACCCTGAGGCTCTCCCTTTCAACAAGGAGAAGACAGTTGCCAGAATGTATCAGCAAGAGAACTCCTTGAGACGAAATGGTCGTCTTGAAGCATACAACGCCGAAATCAGAAATCTCATCACGCAGGGATTTGTACGTCCACTCACGATTGAAGAGACTCACGACGGGCGTGGTTGGTATCTGGAGCATCACGCCGTCTATCGAGAAGACAAGTCCACCACGAAGACCCGCATCGTCTGGAACGCCGCCGCACTGTTCAAGGGCGTTTCACTCAACGACGGCTTTCACAAAGGCCCCGACCTGCTCAACTCACTCATCTCATGTCTTCTCGCTTGGCGTCGCGATCGAGTCGCACTCGTGGGAGACGTGAAGAAGATGTTTAACCAGATCGAAGTTGCCGAACCGGACCAGATCTTTCACCGGTTCGTTTGGCGATTTGGAGATGAGTGCTCACCGCCAATCGCATTCCAGTGGATACGTCTACCGTTCGGGGAACGACCCGCACCGGACATCGCCATCAACTCCGTCAGAATCCTTGCTGAAATCGGTCGTCAATCGGAACCGATTGGAAGCTACATCGTCGACAACGAGATGTACATGGATGACATCAGCCACTCAACCGCCACTGCAGAAGATGCCATCAGAGCAAGAGACGAAGTCGATGCTGTCCTCGCCAGAGGGAAGTTTGACATCAAGACGTGGCATTCGAATCATGCAGCAGTAGATGACAACCCCGATGAGCCGACAATCGACGTCTTAGGTCATCATTGGGACAAATCACTCGACCTGTTTTCACTGAAGGCCAAAGATGTTGAAATGGAATCTGACCCGGTAACGAAGCGAACGATACTGAGTCTCGTCGCGAAGATATGGGATCCTCTGGGCATGCTGTCGCCTGTCTCGTTAGCATTCCGCATCGACCTACAAGACTTGTGGCGCCGTGGTGTGTCTTGGGATGAACCACTCGACGACGACGACAAGCAGCGATGGAACAACACACGTGATTCAGATGCAAGAGTTATTGAAGTTTCAAGTGCCTCGTTGTGTGAAGCCAAACGATAGCGTCGGCAAGCCACAACTACACTGCTTCAGCGACGGAGGTGCGAATGCCTACGGTGCTGTTCTATGGCTACGTTGGCCACTCAGCAACGGCGCCACGACGACGACATTCGTCATGGCGAAAGCACTCGTCGCTCCTCTGAAGAAGAAGTCGATTCCACGGTTGGAGTTGATGGCCGCCGTCATCATGTCTCGACTCGCAAAGTTCATCGAAGACGTCATGGGCGGATTCGACTCTATACACTTCTGGGTCGATTCGCAAACCGTCCTGAAGTGGGTTCGCTCTGCCTCCGCCAACTTCAAACCGTTCGTGTCTGCCCGTATTCAAGAGATACAGGACACACACCCGCGCTTCATGGACGAGTTTCGCTACGTCCCGTCCAACATGAACGCCGCCGACGCGCTCACGAAGCCTCTCTCAGTACGTGAACTCCAGTACTGGCATGAGGGACCGCTCTTCTTACGTCAACATGAAGACACGTGGCCGCAAGAGTCTACATGCGAACAAGACTCTGAGATTGAAGCCGCCACACGAATCGAAGGTCGCAACGAGAAAGCTCGCACGCCACGTCACCGCCGTATACATCATGTTCGCGCCAATGATGTATGCATCGCCGACATGACCATTGCAGATCGACTCGTCGCTCAAGTCAGCGAATGGGACCGCCTTACCCGCCACGTTGCGCGCTGGAGACGAATACTGCAACCGAGAGTTAACCGCGCCGATACCAGAACGATTGGAGCAGAAGAACTGAAGGACGCTCAGCAAGCGCTTTTCTTCCTCTGCCAGTCGGAGTTCCGAGAAGACTTTGCCGCGTGTCGCTCAACATTCGCCAGCATCGCTCCAGTGCTCGACGCCAAGGGCATTGTCCGCGCCGAGGGACGCATCGGACAGTTGCCTCTGCATCCTGATGTGTGCCACCCGATCATCCTACCAGGAAACAGTCCACTCGTCGAACTCTACGCTCGCCGAAAACACATACGATATCTACACCAGGGGTACCGAGTGGTGCTCGCAAACATCGCCAAGGAAGGAATCCACATCGGCAATGGGAAAGAACTGCTGAAGTCTGTGGCGAGTAAATGTCTGTACTGTCGCACCAGGCGGGAGTCCATGCTACAACAACAGATGGGCATCTTACCTGCCTTCCGAGGAAACCCCTGTACGCCACCGTTCGCCGCTGTGGCCGTTGACTTTTTCGGACCGCTACAGACAAAAGTCAGCAGAAACGTTACGACAGAATCATCTGTGATGATCGTGACGTGTACTACCACACGAGTCGTCCACCTGGAGCTAACCAGCAGCGCATCCACTGAATCATTCCTACTCGCGTGGCGTCGATTTGTCTCACGCCGAGGTGTACACCCGACGACAGTCTTCAGTGATCGAGGCAAGAACTTCCAGGGGGCGCAGCGACCGCTCCGTGATGCGATCGACTCGTGGGACGTTTCGCGTCTCAAGCGAGAACTCGCTGCCGAACGAACACACTTCGAGTGGCAGTTCAACGTGCCGAAGGCGAGCCACATGAACGGTGTCGTCGAGTCCCTCATACGTAGCTGCCGCCGAGGACTCGATGCTGCCGTCAACTACCTCAAGCGCCGATTCACCTTCGAGGAATGGCAGACCTTCCTCTCGGAGGTGATGTACGTTATCAACTCGAGACCGCTGTTTCCCGACGGACCTGATCCTGTCGGGTCACCTGCGGTCACCGGCAACGACATTCTTCACCCCTTCGACCAGCCAACGGTGCCGCAGCCCGTTGTCGAGGACCGTCCACATCCGCGAGAAGTTGTGAAAGCTCTGCATCAGCGTGTCCAGTTGTTCTGGGAGACGTGGCTGAGATTCATGCCGCCGCATCTCATCGCTCGCTCGAAGTGGTTTCACTCGCGGCAGAACCTGCAAGTCGGCGACTTGGTGCTTCTACTGGAGCCCGGGATGAAGGGCGCGGCCGCCCCACGCACTCTGTGGGAACGTGCCGTCGTCACAGCTGTCCAGCCCGGTGATGATGGCCTAGTACGGAAGGCTACCGTGCGAACAGCCAACGCAAGGCTCTATGATCGGCCTATTCACAAGATGTGCCTGATCGCCACCGACGACGAATTGAGCAACTGCTTACGAAGAAAATGAACGTTATCATATTGCAAACTGCTCTGTTTACCGCTAATGTTTTATATTTTTCCTTTTTTTTTCCAATTAGCTAGGCGGGAGTGTTTCGGCAGTTTACCCAGTTTATTGTACACGTTTTAGCCGCTAGGGACTTGACCTCGTTAGTGACACGCCTCAGTGACCACTCGTCATTATTCGCCAGTCGCCGTATCGCCTGCTCGCCTGTTCGCCGTATCATTTATTCTAATTTAGCCACTGTTTCACGCACTAAATGTGAGTATAGAACTGTAGATTATTGACTTATAGTACACATAGTTGTATTTGTCGTAGTAATTAGAATGTATACATAGCTTAGTAATAGATTCGTTTGTTTCATAGCATCTATCGTATTACGTAAATCTAGCGAAAGTCGGCCCGCTGGCAGCACAGCTCTAAGCTTATTGTCCACGCCGCTACACGTGTTTATGTAGGTCATGTGCGCCTATCGCTGTTAGGCTACGTTCTATGTGCTATCCGCCTATATACAGTGCAGTATAATTGTGTTATTTCTAAAGTATAGTACTATTGTAGTTTTGATAGTTAGTCTAGTATGATGCGTAATTAGGCTTAGGCTTACTGTTAGCTTTATTTAATACACTTCGCCCTAACAAGTTAACTTATTGTTCTTATTATTCTTTGCAGTTCGACAGATGTATTTTGTAACCAGTTAACGCCAATAAAACCTGTACGGAAACGAAACAGTGTGGATCGCCGAATTACCTTCATATTTACCTTATTTATTTACAAACATAACTTTAAACATGATGTACATGCACCTTTTTTTTTTTTTAAGTCATATTTTTTTCTTAATTAATTTATTATCATTGGTTGTTTTACTGTGCCAATTGTATAATTCAACTGCTATAGTTGCCATTTAAATAACATTATTATTAAATTATTATTATTAGTAGTAACTGACTTTGTAGCTCTTAGAACAGGGTTGTGTTACGTGGTACGTAAGCAAACATAGCTGTGTTTTATCTTTAGTCATGGTGAATATAACGATACAGTTTACTTTGGTTTGATGTTTGGATATTGATGGGTCATGTTAGACGCTATTAGTAGTTATTTCTCAGGGTAAATAAATCCCTGGCCGATTACCGCAGAATCGGAGTTATTTGCTTATAATAATTACATAAACCCACGACTATTCTTGTTTTCTTGTAAATTACTGAGTAACTAGTATCGTATAATATTTTTTTATATTCCATTTGTCTTTGTTGCCTTGTTCATTTGTGCAACCACCATTCATGAGCGTTAAATTACAGAAATGGTGCATTCCGACTAGATTCGAGCCAATTTAGTGAGTGGAAAACCCGCCAATCCTTGACAGCTGCACAATTAATAATTGACATTTCTTATGAACTGTGTAGTTGTTTGTGTTTGTGCTTGCATAGTAATTAAAACATCGGAATCTCAATTATATAATTTCTTGTCTTAGTATCTATCAGCCAATTTAATTTAAGTTATCTGCATATTTACATTCACAACTTAAACCTAGTTCAGATCTACCGATTGTTCCCAGAATTTACAACAAACATTGGAACTAGGGCTTTATTGGTTGGTTCTCATTCTCATTGACTTTCGTTCTCTCTTTATGTTGGATTAGCACGAACACAACACAATTAGCACGGAAACGACACAATGTTGGTGTCATCTGAAGAATGTCCATTGTCATCATCATTTTATTCGTATCGAACAACGACTATTTTGTTTACACCAGGCTTTTTAACAAATGCATGTCAACTTTACACCACGTTGTTCAATTCCACTGCGCTTTACAAAAATCTCTACCTGGCAATGGTGACGCAAGTGAACGAAGTGTAGTTGTAGAAGTTCAGTTGGTGTTGGATTTAAAATTTAAAAAATATATACAAAACCGTGTAGCATTTTGAGGATCTCGCAATGACCGGATACCGCACTATGTAAAAATACACACAATTGTCCGTAATTCACCCAATCATCAAATGTGTCTTACCGGTTGCATTGGTCCCACTTGAACACCGTATCCCCGCCAAAATCAACGCAAGGAACGCAATATCAGAACCCGAGGCTCCCTTCAGTTTCAGAAACAGCAGACTCATTTTCTCTCGTCAGTAAGTTCGACTGAACAACGCATCGAATGGCTGACGACTGATAACGGAGCAGAAACTACGACAACCGCGACACAGAAAAATCAATAACAGGAATTATCAATAATATTGAATTATTCAGATTGCGGCATAGGTCAATAGGTTCCAGAGCATTGTTTCTGCATCACTCAGCTTATGCATTACGGATAATATTATATACATAGCCTCCCCTCTCCCCCTCTTCGCCTCTCCCACCCTCCCACATTCCCCATCTCCGCCTCTCCCATCTCCTACTCTCGTCCTCTCCGCCTTTTCCCTCTGCTGCATCTGGCCCTCCATCCCTCTGCCCCATTCAACCTCCGCCCCTCTCAACGTCAGCCCCTCTCAACCTCTACCCTTCTACCCCTCTACCCCTCTACCCCTCTACCCCTCTCAAGCTCTACACGATCGCCCCTCTCATATTTTGCCCCTCTGCCCCTATCAACCCCTGCCACTCTGTATCTCTGCTCTTTTCAACCTCTGCAACTCTGCCATTCTAAACATCTAAACCTACAACCTTTGCCACTCTGCACTTCTAAACCTTTATCCCTCTCAATCTCTACAACTCTGCCCCTGTAAACATATGTCCCTACACCCCTCCGCCCCACTCAAACTCCGCCCTCTCAACTTCCGCCCCTCTCAACCTCAAACCCTCTACCCCTCTCAAACTCTGCCCCTCCGCCCCTCTCAACTTCTAACCTTCCGCACCTCTCAAATTTTGCCCTTCTGCCCCTCTCAACTTCTGACTCTCTGCCACTCTCAACCTCTGCCCGTCTGCCACTCTCAACCTCTGCTACTCTACCCTTTTAAACCTCTGCCCCCCGCCCCTCTAAACCTTTGCCCCTCTGCCCTTCTAAACTTCTTCCCGTCTGTCCTTCTGCCACCCTCAACCTCAACGTTTGTCCCTCTTAACCTACGCCCCTCTCAACCTCTGCCCTCCGCCACTCTCAACCACTGCCCTCTCACCCTACGCCCCTCTCAATAACTGCCCTTATGTCCCTTTCAATCTCCGCCCCTCTCAACCTCTGCTCCTCTCAAATTATGCCCCTCTCAACCTTCGCCCCTCTCAACCTCTGCCACTCTTAACATCTGCCCCTCTTAAACTCTGCCCCTCTCAAAATCTGCCCCTCTACCATTCTCAGCATCTGCCTCTATCAACTTCTGCAACTCTGCCCTTCTAAACATCTGCCCCTCTGCCCCTCTAAACCTTTGCCCCTCTGCCCCTCTAAATATCTGACCTTCTGTCCTTTTGCCCCTCCCAACCTATGCCCTTCTCAACATCTACGACTGATAACGGGGCAGAAACTACGACAATCGCGTAACAGATACATCAATAACAGGATTTATCAATAATATTGAATTATTCAGATTGCGGCATAGGTCAGTAGGTTCCAGAGCATTGTTTCTGCATCACTCAGCTTATGCATTACGGAAATATTATATACATAGCCTCCCCTCTCCCCCTCTTCGCCTCTCCCACCCTCCACATTCCCCTCTCCGCCTCTCCCATCTCCTACTCTCGTCCTCTCCGTCTTTTCCCTGTGCCACTCTCCCCCTCTGCTACTCTCCACATCTGCCGCTCTGACACTCTCCTCCTCTCCCCTCTCTCCCTCTCTCCCTCTCCTCTCTATCTGTTCATCGCTTCCCTTCCCGTCTCCCTCTATCCCTTCTCCCTCTCTCTCCGTCTCCATCTTTCATATTCTCCTCTCTCGTATTCTCCCTCTCTATCCTTCTCTCCCTCTATCCTGATCTTCCTATCTCCCTCTGTCTGAACATCTGCCATTCCGCCCCTCTCAACCTCTGCCACTCTGCCATTTGCCCCTCTGCCCTTCTCAAGCACTGCAACTCTGCCCTTCTAAACATCTGCCCCTCTGTCCCTCTAAACCTTTGCCTCTCTAAACCTTTGCCTCTCTCAACCTCTGCCTCTCTCAACCTCAGCCCCTCTGCCCCTCTCAACCTCTGACCTCTTAAACTCTGCACCTCTGCCTCTCTCAACCTCTGAAACTATAACAAAAACTGCTCCTCTCAACTTCTGCTCCTCTGCTCCTCTCATACTCTGTCCCTCTGCCCCTTTACACCGCTCAACCTCTGTCCCTCTGCCCCTCTAAACATCTGGCGCTCCATCCCTCCGCCCCATTCAACCTCCGCCCCTCTCAACGTCCGCCCCTCTCAACCTCTACCCCTCTACCCCTCTCAAGCTCTACACGATCGCCCCTCTCATATTTTGCCCTTCTGCCCATCTCAACTTCTAGCCTTCTGCAACTATCAACCTCTGCCCCTATGCCACTCTCAACATCTGCCACTCTCTCTCTCTGCTTTTTTCAACCTCTGCAACTCTGCCCTTCTAAACATCTGAACCTAAAACCTTTGCCACTCTGCACCTCCAAACCTTAACCCTCTCAATCTCTACAACTCTGCCCTTCTAAACCTCTGTGCCTTTGCCCCTATGCTCCTACACCCCTCCGCCCCACTCAAACTCCGCCCCTCTCAACCTACGCCCCTCTCAACCTCTGCCCCTCTTAACGTCTGCCCCTCTCAAAATCTGCCCCTCTACCATTCTCTGCATCTGCCACTCTCAACTTCTGCAACTCTGCCCTTCTAAACATCTGCCCCTCTGACCCTCTAAACCTTTGCCCCTCTGCCCCTCTAAATATATGACCATCTGTCCTTTTGCCCCTCCCAACCTTTGCCCTTCTCAACATCTACACCTCTGCCCCCTCTCAACCTCTGCCTCTCTCAACATCAGCCCCTCCACCCCACTCAACCTCTACGCCTCCGCACCTCTCAACCTCTGACCTCTAAACCTCAGACCCTCCACCTCTCTCAACCTCTGAAACTATAAACATCTGCACCACTCAATTTCTACTCCTCTGCCCCTCTCAACATCCGACCTTCTGCCCCTTTACCCCTATCATTCCCTACAACTCTGCCTTTCTAAACCTATGTCCCTATGCTCCTCTAAACATATGCCCCTCCACCCCTCCACCCCATACAATCTGCCCCTCTACCACTCTCAGCATCTGCCCCTCTCAACTTCTGCAACTCTGCCCTTCTAAACATCTGCCCCTGTAAACCTTTGCCCATCTGCCCCTTTACCCCTCTCATTCTCTACAACTCTGCCCTTCTAAACCTCTCTCCCTCTGCCCTGTAAACATATGCCCCTCCACCCCTCCGCACTACTCACACTCCGCCTCTCTCAATTTCCGCCTCTCTCAACGTCAACCCCTCTACCGCTCTCAAACTCTGCCCCTCTGCCCCTCTCTTCCGACCCTCTCAAATTTTGCCTCTCTGCCCTTCTGAACGTCTGACCCTCTGCCACTTTCAACCATTGCCCCTCTTCCACTCTCAACTTCTGCTCTTCTCAACCTCTGCAACTCTACCCTTCTAAACATCTGCCCCTCTGCCCCTCCAAATTTCTGCCCCTCTGTCCTTCTACCCCTCCAACCTATGCCATTTTCAACCCCTGCCCCACTGCCCCTCTCAAACTCTGCCTCTCTCAGCCTTAGCCCCTCTGCCCCAATCAACCTCTACGCCTCCGCCCTCCTCATCCTCTGACCTCTCAACCCCTGTCCCTCTGCCCCTCTCAAAATCTGCACTTGTATCCCTTTCAACCTCTGTCCCTGTCAAATTCTTTCCCTCCGGCCCTCTGAACCACTGCCCCTCTCAAACTAAGCCTCTCTCAACTTCGGTCCCTCTCAAACTCTGCCCATCCACACCTATCGACGTATGCCCCTCTGCCCCCTCAACCTCTGCCCATCCCATCATTCAACCTCTGCCCCTCTGCCCTTCTCAACCTCCGCCCCCCTACCTCTGCCTCTCTGCCCCTCTCAACATCTGCCCCTCTTAAAATCTACAAATCCGCCCCTATCAACCTCTGTTCCTCTGCCCCTCCACAAATTCAACCTCTGCCCCTCTGCCCTTCCCAACCTCCGCTCCTCTAAATATCCGCCCCTCTCAAACTCTACCCCTCTCAACCACAGCCCCTCTCAACTTCTGCCCTTCTGCCCGCCTCAAATGTTGCCCCTCGGCGTCTCTCTGCTTCTCTGCCCCTCTACCCTCTGACCCTCTGAACCTATGCTCCTCTCACAATCTGCTCCTCTCAATGTCTGCCCCTCTGCCCCTCTGTCCATCTCAACTCATATCAACTTCGGTCCCTCCGAACTTCTCAACTTCTGCCCCTCTGAACAAATGCACCTCTCAACCTATGCCCCTCGTGGTGATGAGGAGGTGACTTAAGGGTGTTTACCACCACTCCAGAGGTCGTGAACTTATGGGTGTGTCCACTTCGCCAGATGCTCAATCGATGTATACGATAATACATTATACCCTATCTCAGTTGTTCAAGCCGATCAAATACGCGGCAATCGTTAGCTACCAAATCTTTGCCGAATATGTTGACAAAAGTTCTCATCGGAAAGCCGTTACAACGAAGAAATAAATACGCTATACACACATTGTCCATAAACGTTAGACAGAGGACTCTGAAGTCTCTTGCTATCACGAGTCCACTCGGAACAATGTTCTTTCATGAAGGAACGCTGAACGCCACGTGTAGTGGCGGTAGGCCGTTTGAGTAGAAGTAATCGACGCGTCCATCAGCGTCCAGGTACAGCGCTATCCAATGTTTGCCCGGTTCGCCGCCATCGTCAGTGTTGCACACGAAGGCGACCGACAAAGCGTCTATCGTCGTAGGCAGTCCGTCGTTGGGTAAGACGCCGAGAAATATCGATCTAGTGCGCGGGTCCGTCGCTAGTAGTCTGGCGATCTGCAGAGTATCCATCTCAGTAGTCGTAGATGATTTTGCGGCTCTTGCCTATTACCAGCACGACTCGAACTCGGCGTAGGCGATGACGTTCACAGTGGTCTGCAGCGCGTCACGGAAATGCATATCGATGCGCAGGTTGCCCTTTTATACCAGATGGAAGCAGGCGCCATCGGACTCGTCGGGGATCAGGTCAAAACCGAAGAAGGTGTAGCCGTGCCGGAAGTCGCTGCGAGGCAGTCCGTTCACCTCGTCCTGCCACACCTTACCTTTCGAGGAGAACAGGTTCATGTAGCTCCTGAAGAAGAGGTTGTCGCCAAAATTCGGTTAGATAGTTGTGTAGGGTATCTGTCGCCCGTCCACGAACACGGCGAGTAAGTTGACGACGTTGTTCTCGGCGTAAAACGGATATTGTACGCATCGTTGTCGATACAGCACAGCATTAGACGTTACGGCAGAGGTACATGTTCTCGTGCGTGTTCGATCGGGCGCCCCGGGAATGGAGTACACCTTGCAATGACGGACCGCATATGATACTTGACCGTGTTCTTCTCGAGGCCCTTGATGTGCGACATCTGCACGGACGGATTTAGTGTAGCCTTATTTGCAAACAAGGTGGCATTGATGATGTTTATATTGTAATCGGGGTTGGCCCCGCCGGCCATAATCTCAATTATATAATTTCTTGTCTTAGTACCTATCAGCCAATTTCATTTAAGTTATCTGCATATTTACATTCACAGCTCAAACGTAGTTCAGATCTACCGATTGTTCCCAGAATTTACAACAAACATTGGAACTAGGGCTTTATTGGTTGGTTCTCATTGACTTTCGTTGGATTAGCACGAACACAATTAGCACGAACACAACACATTGTAGTCTTATCGAACAACGACTATTTTGTTTACACCAGGCTTGTTAACAAATGCATGTCAACTTTACAACACGTTGTTCAATTCCACTGCGCTTTACAAAAAAATTCTACTTGGCAATGGTGACGCAAGTGAACGAAGTGTAGATGTAGAAGTCCAGTTTTGTGTTTAAAATATATACACACTAATGAAATGTATAGCGTTTTGACGATCTCGCAATGACCGGATACCGCTCTAACCCCCACCGACTGGCGGTTGCAGTAAGATGCGTCTCCTCCTGGCGGCGGGCGTTCGTCTCTGAGACAAGTCGCGTAATTTCGTTCTGTATTTGCTCAAACGTCGCCCCTGTAATTCGGTCAATGAAATGTTCTTTTTTAATATGTTGTAGGCTCAATCGGCCAGTGCACACAGCAGATCGGCGTCGGCGTTGGTGACGATGTAGAGACGCGCTCGGTCTTTTTATACCTTCGGCAAGTAGACGTACTGAACACCGTCGTCTGGAAAGATGGTCGTGCGCAGACGCATATCTTCGGGCGTGTCCTGTTTGGGATCGATCAATAGATAACCGTACGGTACCGATGTGGCGTCTTTAAAAAGCCTCTTATACGAATTCACGCGCCTCGGATACATCTGCCGAGCCAAGTGCGACATCTGTGATGCGTCTCGATGATTCTTGAACACCACCATGCACTGAGAGTTCATACTAATGGTCCACCGTTACGAACTTCACGCGCCTCGGATACATCTGCCGAGCCAAGTTCGACATATGTGATGCGTCGCGATGATTCTTGAACACCACCATGTACTGAGAGTTCAGACTAATGGTACGACTCTCCGTATTTTTAGGGAACAGGTTCTGTACGAGATACAGCAAGGACGTGTTACTGTGATGATTTTTTTAGTGAACAAGGTCGTGACCCGTTCGTCCGTTTCCGCCATAAGATCGTCTATGATGATGATGTTCCTCGTTGCCGAATCGAACATGCTCGCGCTAGGCAACCCTTCCTCGAACCGCACGTCAACTAAATCCATCGTCTCGTAAGCGAATTGCTATTCTCCGTAACGCCACATGATCTTTTCGGTGGTGGATCGGTCAACACGGCAGCGTGACGTAGCATACGCGTCACGAAAGTAGTTTTGCAGCAACCCGTCGGTCCGGCGAGGATACACGAGAAAGGGTGTTTCCATCGTGTATCCATGGTCACTGATGAAAGACGACGGCACTGCATCGCCTCTTCCACACGTCCACCGGGCCCGTGGTCAGCCCGTCGTCGTGCACCACGCCGATCTGTTCGTTAATGGCGGCTCGTTGACGTCTTCACAGACGGTTCGTGCGTGTCTGATCAGGTGGTCGCGTTTATTGAAATTCCGTCCACATTTCTTTCATGTGTAGGTGGAGGTGTTTTTTTCTATAACTACGACTACTACTACGACTACTACTACTATGACTACTAGTGCGACTACATACATACCTTACGTGATGCTGTAGATTGTCCTATCACCCGAACGTTACACCGCATTTCTCATACATATATTTCGCTCTCTTTGCCTAGACGCTAGATGGCACCAACGCTGACGGCGGTACCGAGAACGTGTGGTGATCCAATGATGGTGTCGAGTGGTTCTCCACGTGCCGTCGTGGCGAGTGCGTAGCCACAGTAGCGACATAGATGTCATTTCATGTTGATAACTGCGTCTACAACTGAAAGACCACGGACCCTCAGTACACCGTGCCTACGTGCGTGCGAGCGAGTGTATGCGGTGGTGTTGGTGGTGGTTGTAATGTATAATAAGGCGTGTTCCGATGGTAATGATTAGTATTATCCACTGGGCGCCATTATTTTAGAGTATTCGTTCCCTACAAGTCTAAGTGACTTTCATTTTATTTTCATCCAAATTATATCGTTGACATCTGGGGGTTCTGTCCGAGGGATTGTGTGGAGCGGTGACACTGTGTGGTATTTCCCAACTATACATAATTCAACCCTGATATTTTTTTTTTTATTAAAGTAGGGCGAGGCGAGGCAAAGATAACCCAACTAAAGTAAAGCCAGTTTAGCAATAGATTGTTTATTGCAACGGTAAAACTCTTTTTAAACAGTTATCATAACGAGGTGGAATAAGTTAATTATTCATCATGACACAATACGGTGACGATAGTAGTTTTGCTCTATCCAGTTGTCCAGTAGATGTAGATATATGCGGGCATATTTTGGTGGTGCGATAGTCGGCCACGATACGGTCCTTTGTCGGCCGGGTTGTTTGCGCACAATTGTAGGTGGTTCCTTGACAGCCACAGGTGGTCCCTAGACGGACAAATTTGCGGTCCCCTCTTGAGTTGTGATTTTTTTTTAGGTATTATTTACATATCAAGAAGCAGTTTGTGATCTTTGTTATCAACCTATTTTGATAGCTATATTTTGTCTACACAGGGTTCGTGTAGTATTCTGGTAGAAACAGTCATATACCTAGATTGGGTAGTCATATTTAAATTTCCGATATGGATTTCGAAACTTTTATGACAATCGGCGAGAAGCTGAAATTGGAAGGTAAATAATTACAAGACTTTGCTAGACAGGAGCAGGAGCAACAAAGAGATGAGGGAGCTGCCGAGAGACAAAGAGTGAAGGATGAACCGGAGGCAGCTAAAGAAGACGGAAAGCTTGAGAGAGAAGAAAGGAATATGCAGCTTGTTGAGAGAGGCAGAAAGAAAGTTGCGACTAGTGGAGATGCAACATGAGAGAGAGAGAGAGAGAGAGAGAGAGAGAGAGAGAGAGGGAGAGATAGACAAAGAGAGAGAAAGAGTGAGAGAGAGAGAGAGAGAGAGAGAGAGAGAGAGAGAGAGAGAGAGAGAGAGAGAGAGAGAGAGAGATAACCTTTGCCCCTATCAAACTTTGCCATTCTCAATCTCGGCCCCTCGCAACCTCTGCCCCTCTCAACATCTACTTCTTTCAACCTCTGCCCTCTCAACATCTGCCCATCTCAACCTCTGCCCCTCTGTCCCTCTCAACTTCTGCCCCTCTCAACCTCTGCCCCCTCAAACTCACAACCTCTCAAACTCTGTCCCTCTGTCCCTCACAACCTCTGCCCCTCTGTCCCTCTCAAACTCTGCCCCTCCGCTGTTCCCAAACTCTGACCAACTGCCCCTCTCAAACTCCGCTCATCTCAGCCTCTGCCCCTCTGCCTCTGCACTTTTGCTACTCTCAACTTCTGCTCCATCTGTCCCTCTCAACCTCTGCCCCTCTCAACTTCTGCCCCTTTCAAACTCTGCACTTCCGTTCATCTAAACTGCCCCACTGCCCCACTGCCCATCTGTCCCTCTCAATACCCATATGCCCCTCTGTCCCTCTCAACTTCTGCCTCTCTGCTCTCTCAAACTCTGCCCCCTTCTCAACCTGTGCCCCTGTCAAACTCTGCCCCTCTGCAACTCTGAACCTCTCTCTCTCTCTCTCTCTCTCTCTCTCTCTCTCTCTCTCAACAAATGCACCTCTCAACCTACGCACCTCTCAAACACTGCCCATCCGCCCCCCTCAACTTCGGCCCCTCTACCCCTCTCAACCTCTTCGCCTCTCAACCTCTGCTCTACTAAATTTTTGCCACTCCAAAACTCTGCCCCTCCACCCCTCTCAAACTCACCCCTCTTAACCACTACCCCTCTCAACCTCTACCCCTCTCTCCCTCTAACACTCTGCCCCTCCGCTCTTCTTAACCTCTGACCTCTGACCGTCGGTCCCTTTCAACCTCCTATACTCTCAACCTCTGCCCCTCTCCACTTCCGCAACTCTCAACTTCTGCCCCATCTGCCCTCATATCAACCTCTGCCCCTCTCAACTTCCTCCCCTCTCAACCCCTGCACTTCAGCACTTCTGCTCTTCTGTCCCTCTACCCCTCTGCACCTCTACCCCTCTCAACCTCTGCCCCTCTACCTCTCTCAACATCTGCCCTTCTAGCTATGCACCTGTCAACCTCTCCCCCTCTCAACATCTGCCCCTCTGTCCCTCTGCCCCTCTCAAAGTCTGCCCCTTTGCCCCTTTATATATATTTATGTGTGCGTACGTGCGAGTGTGTGTGCGCGCGCGCGTGTGTATGTGTGTGTGTGTGTGTGTGTGTGTGTGTGTGTGTGTGTGTGTGTGAGTGAGTGAGTGAGTGAGTGAGTGAGTGAGTGTGTGTGTGTGTGTGTGTGTGTGTGTGTGTGTGTGTGTGTGTGTGAGTGTGTGTGTGTGTGTGTGTGTGTGTTTGTGTGTGTGTGTGTGTGTGTGTGTGTGTGTGTGTGAGTGAGTGAGTGTGTGTGTGTGTGTGTGTGTGTGTGTGTGTGTGTGTGTGTGTGTGTGTGTGTGTGTGTGTGTGTGTGTGTGTGTGTGTGTGTGTGTGTGTGTGTGTGTGTGTGTGTGTGTACATTGTATTGCCTTGGTCCATAGCAACAGGCAATACTTAATCATGCCGACCATGGGACATCATTTTTGAACTAGGTATAGCTTCACCACGATTAATTAAGTGCGGTTGCCGATATGGTGTTGGATAGCGGCAACTGCATCGTCATCAACAACAGCACAATACAAGCAATGATGCGACATCGGCCAAGCACTCGCTTCACACTCGAATTTCATGAAAACCATGTTAATTTGATTAATATTGAACTATCCTCCAATCCTCAAACTTCCCCGACTACAGAAATATCTTGATGCCTCCTGAATGCAAGATCCGCTCGTAGCAAAACAGTCTATGATCGCATCCACGAACACGATCTGGACATTGTTGCCTTAACCGATACCTGGCTTTCGAGCAAAGACTCCGACCTATCTGTAATTAAGCACTTACGGCGCCTAACTATATCCGTCATCCTCGGTCTTGTCGTCGCGTTGGTAGCGTAGAAATGTTGCATAAAAAAACATCAAAGCAACAGCTATCAAATCATTCAATGCCATTCTTACGTTTGAGGACAGATGCTCAAAACTAACGTCACATGGGAAAAGTATTATTCTTTTGTTATCTATCGTCTACCACCAACCAAGAACGCATCATTGGTTGCTGACTTTTTCAAATACATCACATGTAACGCTGCCAGATAAGCTAGTAATACGATTTGCACGTGCGACGGATCCGTACATGTTGCGTTGTCACATCATGACGCGGTATGTCGACCACCCAACACACCAAGATGGCCACACTTTCATCACGCAGTACATTGCCGTCTGGCTCTGTGCAAGCCTTCATTTTGAAGAGAAGAACGAACCTATCGCAAAATAAAGGCGATCAACCTATCATCATGCTTGTCCTATATTGTGAATTCTGACTTACTTAAAATGCGTGAACAGTCACTCAGATGAATTGTAGACCAATATAACAACGTGCTAAATATAACAACGTGATAAATATAACAACGTGATAAATATAACAACGTACTAAATACAACAACGTGCTAAATATAATAACGTGCTAAATATAACAACGTGCTAATCGAGCTGCTAAACAAACGTGCACCTCTGGAGAAGAAATGTCTCACCAACTGACCCGATGCGCCGTGGATGAATGAGAATATTCTGTCAACGAGGAAGGAGAGGCGAAGGGTCTATAGGCGTTGGAGATTCTCCCGGCTGACAAATGACAGTGCATCAAGGAAAGAGAGCGAGATAAGAAAATGCTATACACTGCCAGATCTACATTCTATGCTAACAAGAACCACGACCAGTCTGGTAATACAAGAGTCCCTTTTTCAGACAGTTGGCTCCTTGTTACACAAGAAACATTTGCCAGTACTGCCTGACTATGACCACCTTGGACAGTTTCAACAATTAGTTCACTGAAATAATTGCAACTATCCGACGTGATTTCGACGGACAGAATATACACACAGATATGTGCCCGGTTGAGCCCTGTTGTATCTCGTCATGTCTATCAGACTTCCTGAGATCGCCACTTTGGTCAGCAAATCGGCCAGCAAATCATGCAAATTAGAATCGATTCCGACCCATCTGTTGAAGGACAATATCGCTACATAGCCACCAGTCATCGCCGACATAGTGAACTTATCTATTACCACGGGAGTCTTTCGTTCTGCCTTAAAAAGGCTCTCTTATCTCCCAAACTACCTCAAAAAGTATCGTCCAGTGTCGAACTTATATTTTTTCTAAAATCACTGAGAAAGCTAAACATATATCTGAGAACGGACTGCATGACCAGAAGCAATCTGCCTACCGCCCGAACCACAGCACCGAAACAGCACGAATGAGTTTGTGAAAAGACCTGCTTTGAATACGAAGGCAACCATACTAGTGTTGCTAGATCTTTCAGCAGCGTTTGACACGGCTATGAAGCGTATACATGCCTGTGTCATTGAGATACAAGGGTGGATGCACATGAATAAACTCAAGCTAAACGTTGATAAAAATGGAGGCTATTATGATATTGTCGCCTCACATCAAGAAAAGCATCTCAGTGTCACACATAGAACTCGATGATACCATCGTGCCTTCATCTACTGTGGCTATGGACATTGGTGTCTTCTTTGACGCATACTTCCATTTCCACAGCATAGGCAACATTCGAAAACTTCTGGATCACACAGAGATGATGGTACGCAGTGATGTGATATATCGTCTTGACAATACAAATTGTCAAAAACGCCAGAGAGTGCAAGATGCTGCTGCCCTCTCATAACCCGAGCAAAAATTATGATGATCACATCACACATGTTCTGATCAATGAGAGGCGCGTTACTGTAATGGTTAGCACCTTTACACTTCGTTCACTTATGTAATCAGTGCCAGTTACAGTTCTTGTAAAGTTCAGTGGATTTGAACAACGTGGTGTGAACAAAATATTCCTAGTTCGATACCGCTACAATGCTGATGGAGGAGACGATAATGAATACGCTAGGAACTAAGGAGGAAAAGCATGGTTGAAACGTTAATTCTTCAGATGATACCGACAGTGTGTTGTGTTCGTGCTAATCCAACAATAACAGAGAACAAAATTCCGTGAAAAGGTGAACCAATCAGTTTGTTTTTAAAATGTTTCGTGTAACTTCATGATCCGTCCACGGTATATTTGTTTCTAGGAATATGTCTTATGTAAGCAGTTATCATTATGGTAGAACTAACCAAATATAAAAGACCTTACTTAGTTAGGTATATTTAAGTTTTTCCTGACCGTAGTCGGTGACCTCGGTGGTCAGATCTTCAACTTTCCCGTGGAATGCTCTATTACTTCCTGGCAAGGCGGCATTGTAGTTGTACAGAAATTCTTCTTTTAAAAAGAGCAGACACTTCCGACAGTCACTATTGTTTCCGGTAAATCATTTCGTAATTGTGTAACTCTAAGTGAGAAGCTTTCCTTTCTAACGTTTTGTACGAGCACGTTCTAGAAACAGCTTCAAACTATGACTCCTTGTTCCTTCCATCTTATCACTGTCTTTGTGGAACTTGACGATGCTGGATACATCACATACATACTTCTATTGAATCAGTTTATAAACCTATATCATATCACCGTCTAGGTACAAGTGTGGGAAGTTTCAATCTCTCAAGCCTCTCCTAGTAAGAAATATCCATCACAGAAAGCTGCTTTGTTGCACGTCTCTGTACATTATCTATGACATCTTTATATTTATGGTAATAAGGGGACCATATAGATGTTGCATAATCTAAATGACTGATAACTGAAGCTTTATGTAAAGGCACACAATTATTTTGATTTAGGGTTGTGAAAGACCCCCTAATAACTGCAATGATACTGTTTGCTTTGTTTATTTTTGGTTGATGTATCTATAAAATTCTACTATTGAATCAATAATAACCCCAATCTAATTTTCTTCTTATATTTTTCTTAATTCATGGGCAGATAATATAATGTACTTGCTAAACTTACTTGTATATAACTATACCTTACTTGTCTATAATGTCCTTCCTTTTTTATTAACCTTCTTAAATATAGCTCCTTCTCTGTTTCCATTCCTTTGGCAATTCACCCACAGCAAGTTAAGTATTAAATAGCGTAGCTATTGGTATACATAACTGATTATAGTATTATTATTTTAACAACTTAGAGTAAACACCATCTGGCCCTACAAATGTACGAATACTAATAATTATTACTATCACGTTTTTTTCTTAACCATATCCTCATCAATAGCCAATTCTTCCACGTTGTGTCCTAACTGAACAGATGGAAAATTAAGGATGCCGATCGTCGTTAATTTACGGCCTTGATTTCTATCCCTACAATATTCAGTATATCATTTCCCTTCTATTGTCTCCGTGTAACGCTTCCATAAAAAGTGTTTCTTCTTATTTTTCTTTACAGATTCCCTGTGTAGGGATAGTTTCCCTTTATGTATATTAATATTACTCACTAGACAATGAGGGGTGAATAAATCCTATATTATTTAATATATTCATCAAAACATAACCATTGTTCATTCATAGAGCTAGTGCCAAGTATCTCGCACAAGTTTGCGTGGTCCAATTTAGTATTCTTACCTTAATAATCCCCTTGTTCATAAAAAATGTTTAAGCCGTGTATGATTTGTTATTTCTGCATAACACATGAATGTAAAAATAAGGACAGAGTGACCACTCTTACCAAGTGGACTTTCATACAATATATCATCCACCATTCATTTTAATTGATTAAGCCTAAATCAAGTGTGTTCGATTTATTTCCTATTCGCCCCCTTGTGGGGAATGTGACGTGTTGGAAGAGAAATCATCTATTTTTTTATATAACCCCTTGTAATTAGCTTTGTCAAATTCATCAGATAGCATGCATTTAAATAACATTAAATCCATTAAATATTTTCATGAAATAATATGTGGACACGCTGTGGAATTTGAAAATATTTTCATGAAATAATATGTGGACACGCTGTGGAATTTGACGTTTTGGAGAAAACTGTATTTGGGGTGTCCGTGGAAACGACGATGACGTCAGGGGTGAGGGACTATCATGACCTTGCATCTCCGCTGTGACACCAGGCTAGCGGACGATTGGAAGCCTTGACGACAGACGTTGTAGTGCACAACCGCCGTTGTGCCGTTGCAAAGGTGACGTCGTTGACTGCCATTCAATATCTGTCCGCTGGGCACTGTTCGATCGATAAAATGTCGATGGCCACCTGGCTGGTCAGCTGCAACACATTCCATGTGTCGAACGGAATGGTCGCATCAGTTGATCTACGACACAATCTGAATAATTCAATGTCATGGATGTTCCTGTGAACGATTGCCTTAATGTTTTTCGGTTGTTATAGTGTTATCCCCGATATCAGTCGCCAGCCATCCGACGGGCTGTTCTGACGTACTTGTTAACGAGAGAAAATGCGTCAGCTGCTTGTGAAAGTGCCGGGACCTTCGGGTTTTGATCTTGTGTTCCTTGCGTTGATCTTGGCGGGGATATGGTGTTCAAGTGGAACCAATGCAACCGGTAAGACACATTTGACTATTGAGTGAATAAAGGACAATTATGTGTATTGTTATACAGTGTGGCATACAATCATTGCGAGTGTCTCAAAACGCTATACAGCTCGTTCCTTGGCAGAAATGTTCATTCAATTCGACTTCTGCATTTACACGTCATTCAATTGTGTCACCATTATCAGATACGAATTTGGTAAAGCGCAGTGGATTTGAACAGCGTGGTGTGAACAAAATAATCGTAGTTCGATACGACTACAATAATGATGATGAAAATGGTGATGATGATGGAGATGATGATGGAGATGGTGTTGATGCTGATGATGTTGACAGCCTTAGTTCCAATGTTTGTTGTCAACTATGGGAACAAATTGTAGATCAGAACTAGGTTTAAGCAGTGAATGTAAATATGCAGATAGCTTGGATGAAAGTGGCGGCTGATAGGTAATAATGCAAAAAAATAATGCGATTTCGGACAAAAGGGTTCACTTTCATAATACATTTCGTATTACTTACATTTGCGGTTTCAATAATTGTGTGACCCATGGCTTTATAAAAAGGACATATTTATTCACTCATGCCCATTTTGTACCGGAGAATAAAACACAGTATTAAAGCATTATAGTCCCATATCCAGTGGGTTCCATGTTACATTGGTCAATGCGCTGGGGACGGCGCCTTCTAACTGCCATCGCTATATTGAAAGTGGTTTGCAGCAATGCCATTATAAAGAAGATTTGACGATCCAACCCTTACGCAGGACTAGCACTGGACCCAAATTACCGTTGGTGTAAAAGTGATTCGCGGAACGTCATAATGCGTCCACACTATCTTTATTTCCGGGAATATGTCTTCTGTAAGCACTAATCCATGTGGTTGAATTAATCAAATACAAATAAACCTTGTTTTTGAGTGTTTCTCGAACACATGATTCAAATAACTGAAGAAATTATACTAGGTTTTGTATTTTTAAGAAGTTATCTGTGCATTGTTGAAACAGTATAATCTACGTGGATGGGAGCTTATGCATCACTTTCTCATATCCCTCTTCATATTCTAGGACATGTTGATGCGTACATATATGACACAAATAAAGTAGCGGAATTGATGTGATATTTCGATCGTCCGGCGTTATCTAATTATATAGATTGAGGCTGTCATTGTAGAAAGGTGTACAACGTGTAATTGAAAGAATAACTAGTTCATTCCAAATGTAACAAAACAAATGTTTCAACTTTATTTTGATATTGATTATAAACAGGTAAGCTCTTGTGTAGCCTTGTATCCTGTCCTTGGGATTGCTCAAAGTGGTTTATACTTACACATTTATCCATTATTCACCCATGGTACCCATTGCAACATGCCGTGCCAGGCAGCATTCCTTCCGCACCTATCATACTGTGAGCAGTGGAGTGGAAACGCCCTGCCTCCCACTGATTGGTAGCATTCCTTCCGCACCTATCACACTGTGCAGCAATGGAGTGGAAACGCCCTGCCTCCCACTGATTGGTAGCATTCCTTCCGCACCTATCACACTGTGCAGCAGTGGAGTGGAAACACCCTGCCTCCCACTGACTGGCAGCATTCCTTCCGCACCTATCACACTGTGCAGCAATGGAGTGGAAACGCCCTGCCTCCCACTGATTGGTAGCATTCCTTCCGCACCTATCACACTGTGAGCAGTGGAGTGGAAACGCCCTGCCTCCCATTGATTGGTAGCATTCCTTCCGCACCTATCACACTGTGCAGCAATGGAGTGGAAACGCCCTGCCTCCCACTGATTGGTAGCATTCCTTCCGCACCTATCACACTGTGAGCAGTGGAGTGGAAACACCCTACCTCCCACTGACTGGCAGCATTCCTCCCGCACCTATCATACTGTGAGCAGTGGAGTGGAAATACATGCCTCCCACTGACTGGCAGCATCCCTTCCGCACCTATCATACTGTGCAGCAGTGGAGTGTAAACACCCTAACTCCCACTGACTGGCAGCATTCCTCCCGCACCTATCATACTGTGCAGCAGTGGAGTGTAAACACCCTGCCAGCCACTGACTGGTTAGTTTCAACAGTTCTAATCCTACATGCAGCTGTACTAAATTGGATTAATTCGTATTTTGGTTTTAATTGGGGAGCCAATAGTGTATTCGGTTACATGGTTTTGTCTTGGTTCTACATGGCTGGTCATTGGAGGATGGACAACTAAGCCTTACAGTTCAAAGCAAGCTCCTCCGCATGGTTTCGTTTGGATACAAAGGTCAACCTGGGAAGGCATGCGGGTGTCGGAAGGTGGGGCTGTTTTGCACTGCCATCTTTACATCCTGCAGTGGAGAGTCATGTAGAAACACCTTAACGCAGGATGAAGCGTAGGCGCACTCGGTCTGGGGTTGGGGCAATTGCTTTTGAACGAAATAGTTTGTTTATATCAATGTATATTATGCTGACGTTGCCTATTATTGTATTATCAAGTGTCGTAATACAAGCAATTGGTATGTGAACCTTTAATCGCCCTTTTCCTATATATATATATATTATCACGAAAATGTGACATATTGTTTAAAAAGCATATTCTGTTGACTCTATGATATTTTATCCGTGTTCATTAGATAAAGCATGGTTGAAAACAGCAACCCTAGATATATATGTATGCCTTCTATCCCTAATGGTTTCGAAGATAAGCAGGCTTATCGAGTTGCCATAGTTTCGGACGCCATCTTGAATTCTGCGGTTAGCTCAAGGAGGATTCTTGGGGATTTTTAGTATGTTACTACAGACATTTCCAGGCATCTGTGATGCAACATTTTTCTATTATTATTTATGACTCTCTTAATCCCGAAGCATGGACAATCCCGGAAGCCAGGATAATTGCAGAAAAGGTACAAAAAGTGATAGGCTCATCTAATTCTCCAACACAGAGGACACCAGTGTGAAGCGTTATTTGTTGGTGTGACTCACCAAAGTGGACAGACTGGATCTCACTGGAATGTTTGCCATTGTAGTTTTCAGAGAAATCAATGTGAATGACACGCTCTGATGCATG
>OY759264.1:45041263-45071263 GCA_963662155.1 Lamellibrachia columna | reverse complement strand
GAATTGTCTTCCGGTGAGCTAGACAAATGGGTAGTATGTAAGTTACGACCGCGAAATTGAAATACGCTCAACATTAAGATACACTAAAAGGCCTTCATCAATTCGATTTTTGCTACTCTCGTTTTAAATTCATTTTACCAAAAAATAAAACCTGCCTAGTAACCACTGCATCTTACAAGTCCGTTTGTGGAATTTTAGTAGGAAGTTTTTTATGAAATCATCAGAAAAAAAACAATTAAATTACTTCATGTTTGGTAAAACATTAAGTATCGTGAAAATGGAACCGCTGAAAACTAACGAATTTCAATCTTGGTGAAATATCTTAACTTTGTCATTTGTCCGATGAGAGGATGGAAATATTTAATTTGGATATCCACTATTTTTAGTCTTTCCAGATCTAACCACTAAAGTCGACTCTTTGGATGATTTGAATTAACTATGCATTTGTTTTATTAAATCGACTGCTGGTGTTATATAAACTATTCATACACTATATGAACGAACAGGATTTCCAATGGGTTAAACCAGTTGAGTATGGTGATAAAACATGTATATATTTCAAGAATACTATTACTAAATTGATGCTAATTGCGTGGGTACAATCAACAACGGTTCAACTTTGCCGACGGATGGAGGATGAGATAGGAAAGGTACGGATGGATTGAAAACTTGGAGTTCATGAATGATTACTTTGTGACTGAGGCAATTGGAACCAATGTTATGTGTTCATTATCTCTTTGATCCACGATCACTATTTATATACATAAAATATTGCTTTGGAAATGAATGATGTATTAATAGTGCATTAATAAATGTTCTAGTTCAAACTATAGCATAACTCGTGACATGAACAGCTTTTTAAAGTCACAATATGACACTACAAAAAAGTGGCATGTACTTTTGATCAGAATTATAAAACAGAGCTGACTTGACGTAAAAGAATAAGACATGAATGCATGTCACAATTTGACTTTGTGTTCGTCGAATCTGACTGAAAATAATATTATTTTGTATCCATATGGCAAAATTTTCAATACCGCCGTCTCTGAGACTTTGGATAATGGATATATCAACTGTCTTAATGTTAGAGCATTTCTTGCTCTCAATTCGTTGAGGTCAATTTGCCTAGTTTTGAAGAAAAAAATAGAGGCCTGCTTCTGTATCATGTAACTATGTTTGCATTAACTGCATCATGCTGGTAAATTGCCAGCATGACGCCTCGTTCGCTACTTCGTCTCCTGGTTAGTCCAGCACACTTCGGCGTCCATGAAAACGTCAATCAATGTATTGAATGTTCTACTATTGCGATATATCTCTGGCGTCACAGTCTGACTAATTCACCCGTATTGGTTATTTTGGTATTGTTCTAACTGCGTCGTTGCTGTGCTGTCCATAACATCAGTTGTAAGCTATTCCATGGTTCGTTCTGACGTGCTGTATAACCAGAGAAAATGAGTCTGTTCCGCGTGAACCTCGTGTGATTTTGTGGTTCTTGCGTTTGTCTTGGCGGGATGTTGTTGTTATTGTTGTTGTTGTTGTTGTCGTCGTTGTCGTTGTCGTCGTTGTTGTTGTTCAAGTGGAGCCAATGGTAAGACATCGTCTGTGTTGTACGCGGTGCATGGTATGAACTGACAACGTGTGTATGTTACAACGTAGCGCGGTATTGAATCCTAGTTACCGCTTCAAAAACGCTCTACACTACTCGACTTCTGGAAGTATTACTCTTTCAGATATATAATAATAAATTAGTCATTTACACTGAATTGTACATAGGCGTTCCGGTTACTTAATTAAATTTGATGCAATGCTTTCAGTGTCATAATGATTTTTTTTTTAATAGAATTTCATGATATAAACTATCTCTAAAGCAACGAGGTCAGTACATCGTTCGGATCTGAATCCACATTGATCAGCGTAAAATAGTGTGTGCCCAATAAAGAAAGTTGATTTGATTATAACTTTTTTTAATAATTAATACATTACTGGTAATATAGTATGTAACATGTCAGTTATGCAATAAATATCGTCATCTTCTTTAAATATTGCCATAACTTTAGCAATGTTCATTTTATCTGGAGAAAAAAAATTATGTTTGTTTTAAATTATTGGTTTAATTAGGGCAAATTTAATCGATTTTAAATGTTTTGTGTAGAGACCATCATGCCTAGAAATAGATTTAGTGCTAAGACATAACCAAAATTACAAACTTAGAATCAGATGAAATTAAAACTAGATATGCAATCTAAAAGTCCACGTAGCCTAGGTTAACAGAAATGTCAAACATAAACCATAAATATACCCATACAGAAACAAACTAGTGTGACCAAGACGTTGTAAGCAAAAAAGTTAATAAATGACGTATGTTAGAATTGTCATATATATATATATATATATATATATATATATATATATATATATATATATATATATATATATATATATATATATATATATATATATATATATATATATATATATATATATATATATATATATATATATATAGTCTTGGGAAAAAGCCTCTTAATAGACAATGTATAGGGAACTAGCCCTATGTCCAACATATTTTTAATGATGTTAACCCAGACAACAAAAAGCGAAATATGATTTAATAACAAATTACAGATTACGGCTATCAAGTTGAAAAATTATATTACTGCAATATTTAAAAAAATCAGTAGGTAAGCACATAGTACATAAAATTTAGTGAAGTTACCAATACAAAGGAACACATTAATAGATAGTAAAACAGCTTGCCAACCGGAGAGTGTGTGAAAAAAGTGATGTACACAAACCGTTAGCGGCAATCGTCACGAGAACGTAATTGATTCTTAAAATACTTATCTTATTGATGACATCCAATGTATAACAAAACTTAACTATTTTGATAATATTACATGTTTTGAATTTAATATACGAAACCACAGTGCTGAAAAAATCTAATAAATGCGAGAGTGACAAATGTAGATGTTTTAAAGCTGCTGCCTCCTAGCCACCTGTGTTTCAATGGAAGCCTGAAATGAACTTTGAACCTCGCACGCGGGCGAAGTCAAAAGTGATGAAACTATTACCGGAATTGGCCTCATCAAGACTGATACAGGAATTGGCGTCATAAAAACTAATATCGGAATTGGCCTCATAAAGACCGATCCCTTTATTTTGGAATTTCTCCAAGAGATCTTGTTTGTTTTCGGGAACATCTACTGTTTTGGTAATGTTCGTGGGTCTCTCTTTCGTTAGGCTGAGGCTCAGTCTCTTTGTCAAACCACAGCTGGACGGGAGATAGACTCAGTAATATGTTATTTGTCATTCAAATTGGTTTTGGTGATTAGTAATAGTTGTGTGTGTGTGTGTGTGTGTGTGTGTGTGTGTGCGTGTGTGTGTGTGTGTGTGTGTGTGTGTGTGTGTGTGTGTGTGTGTGTGTGTGTGTGTGTGTGTGTGTGTGTGTGTGTGTGTGTGTGTGTGTGTGTGTGTGTGTGTGTGTGTGTGTGTGTGTGTGTGTGCGTGTGCGTTTATGTATGCAATAGCAATTTTAACAAACTGGTGCGATTAATGTAACGTAATTTACCAATTTGCTTAGGTGTAAACGTTACTTGTTTGTGACTGCAAAAGGAGTTGTTGCATACATCCGCTAAATGGATCACTCATAAAATATGAAAATCGTCTGCGTTAAGTTGAACTACTTAACTTGAACTTTGACCTCATTACGTTGACCACAGCACATTTCTAATTGACTTAATTAAGTTTACATTTGATGTAATTTAGTTGATATTTATCCTAATTCAGTTTACATTTGACCTAATTAATTTGACATTTAACCTTATGGAATTAGCCTTTGATGTTGTTAGTTGGCCTGATCGCTGAAGACGGTGCCAAAGACGGTGCATAGAGGAAGGGAGGGAAAAATGGGCTTTGATTTAATTAAGTTAGCTTTTGATGTTCCTTTGATGTTCTTTGCCATTCCCATAACACTACGTCAGTTTTTCGGATGGCGAGTCGATCTTCGAGGACGCGTAGCGTAGTAACCGCCTAAAGAAAGTGGTCTTACCGCACCCCGTCGGACTGGCGACGATGCAGGTGAACGAATGCTTCCACCGCATATCCATATCATAGATTGATCACGCCCACCGACGGACCGATTTATAACACGATACTAGCCAAAATAAGAAATTTCACCTTATTAATTTGACCTAATAAATGTGAACATTGACCTAATTCATTTGACATTTGACCAAAAGAACTTGACCTAATTAATTTGACATTTGACCTACTTGATTTGACATATTTGTTTAGATATTTGACCTGATTATTCTTGGTATATGAACTAGTTATTTTGACATTTGACCCAATAAATTTGCCCTTTGGCATATTTAGTTTGACCTTTGACCTAATGAACGGTCTCCGATCCGGTTTGGGTTACTCGTAAAGCGTACGACAAGAGAACGTTCGGTCTGCTCAAAGTGGGGTGGTGTGCCGCCGGGTTCTTCGGGTTGCGCAGCAAGACGTTTGATTGCTTCTGAGCTACCGACAAATACAGCAGAAAAATGTCTGAGCAAACGAAACAACTATATCAACATGGACGCGTTCCTCAACGTGCTGTCCAAGCGGAGGCGCGGTATCGGGATAAATCCCAGGTTCCGAGTGAACCAGTTGTCCGTGTTGACGTACGTTCAGGAAAGGGCCGTACTCACGTATTTCTACGCGACGCGTAAGGTGCTCGACGACGGACTCAGCACTGCACCATTAGGCGTGTAACGAGAAAGTACGCTAGCGGACGCGTTCAATCATCGCGATGGACACACAATGGAAGCATCCCTTCATGAGTATCGTCGCCGGACCGACGGAATGAACCACTTTCTTGACGCGGTTGCCGCCCCACGCTTCCTCGAAGATTTACTCACCACAAGAAACGACGACGTGGTGCTACATAGAATGGCAACCCGCCTACGCGAGGCTTACGGTAAGAAGGATTCGTCAAATAGCATATATTTAAAAAAAACTGGAGCGATAAATGTTCCGTAATTTACAAAGTTTTTTTCAGGTGTCTACTCTCTGCTTGTGGCTTCAAAGACCGTTATATTGAAAATTCCAGTTGACACCTCCGTGAATCCTCCATCATTCGGTCAACAAACGGTGTTAATAAATGCTCAAGGTAACGCGTGTAATTCAATTGTGTATGTCTCTGTATGCAAAATATACATTAAAAATAAACGGTAATCTATTTTCAGGCGTAATTGGTCCAGATATCAATAGATCATTATTTTCTGGTAGCTCGACGAAACAACAAGAGAGAACAACCGGGACATTCGCTTTGAATGCCCCGATGTCAAGTTCTCATAAAAAAGTAGGACATTCAACATTCACATTCACACCCTCGGCCATTTGCAGCAGCAGCCTCGCCCATTTGCAGTGCAATGTACAACTAAGCGTCCTACTTTTATGTTATATATATGTGTGTGTGTGTGTGTGTGTGTGTGTGTGTGTGTGTGTGTGTGTGTGTGTGTGTGTGTGTGTGTGTGTGTGTGTGTGTGTGTGTGTGTGTGTGTGTGTGTGTGTGTGTGTGTGTGTGTGTGTGTGTGTGTGTGTGTGTGTCATTAATGGTAAAAAGGACAAATTTGGCAACGATACATACATCGTGTCTGAAATGCGTGTCAGATTAATGCCGTCAAAATATGTCCGGTGGCAATATGGCGACATAAAACTAATTGCAATATACTATTCATAATTATCATAATAAAATATAGTGTTATGTTTATAATTGTAAGTCAATGTTTGTGAGTTACTAATTCATCCCTCTGTTTTACTTAAATACATCGTACTCCGTTTAGCAGAATCACGGTTAACGTTTAATGTTTCTGTTGCAATGCGGACAAGCCCTTGCGGGTTTTACATAATTAAGGCCATCATAGACTGTGCAACATCGAGCACAACCCATGTGTCGACGTTTAGTGAGAAGTGACAATATGTGTTATATTTATTTGAAAAACAGAGAAGAGTGTTCAAATCAGACATATGTATAACATGGCATTCTTTGTCAACACCGTGTCCGGGATGTGTTTTTTAAATGATGTGCCAAAATGTGTGTTATGACAGATAATGTAGCGTCTCTTGCTGTGGATGAAGTACACGGCTACGTCTACTGGAGTGGCAACAGTAAATGTACCAGGGCCAAACTTGATGGGTCTGCCCAAGAAGACATCGTTACTGGTAAGTGCATTTCAGTGACACAGCTATTATAATACTAAAAATAAGGTATGGCAATTAATGTATATTAATTATTATAAAATAGTCCTTTACAGCCAATCTGACTGTAAATTTGTTCCTTTTTCCTTGACGATTTCCGGTGCAGTTATATTTTTATTGTGTGTGTGTGTGTGTGTGTGTGTGTGTGTGTGTGTGTGTGTGTGTGTGTGTGTGTGTGTGTGTGTGTGTGTGTGTGTGTGTGTGTGTGTGTGTGTGTGTGTGTGTGTGTGTGTGTGTGTGTGTGTACACAAGATATCGAATTTGAACGTCACTATTTGTCATGCGAAACTTTCTACTGGCGACCGAGAGGGCGCTTTTGGCCATCTGGGGGCGAGCAGTAGGTAGCAAAGGTTACGCGTGTCTTTAGATGCAATAGACATACATTGCACAATCTCATGACATATGTCCGGCAAAACGGGTCGATGGCCGATCTCCAAAGATTACGGAACCTTGTTGTGTCACAGGCAGGAATTCGCGCAATTAAGCCTCATCTTACACCGATTCACCGTCGACACAAACGCATGCGCAGAAGCAGTTGGTTGGAAATATATTATTAATAACGGTTAGCTACCACCCTGCCAATAAAGGCAACATCCCCAAAACCACAAATGAAAGAATTACGCCGCCTGTTTTATGATAACAAATTACAACAATATCAAATTTCTTATTTGTTTAAGTATATTTCAAAGTTTGTTATGGTATATAATAATAATAACAACTATATTCAAACGCCATCAAATCCGTGGCTAATACCCCGTTCACGAGCGTGGGCATAAATACATAAAATAGCTGCACCATTTCCAGACGGTGTAGGAGACGGTCTGGTATGCCGAATAGCATCGCACTGCCGTAGTCAATGCGTGAGGATACACGTGCATGCATTATGTATTTGCACACACTGGGTGTTATGGAGTCGAGTACCAGTGCAATTCGAGCTATACGGTAATATTCACTCCGACGTGCGTTCGCAACCTATGACGCCATAGAGAGGTCCGCGTCATTGACGAATCCCAGACCCTGACGACAGCTATCTGCGTCGCCACTAGCTCACCACATATGACGACGCATATAATGGTTATTGGCGCGCGCAGACTCGATGACCGGGTGACAATGGCTTCCGATTTCCTCTCCTTGAGGATGAACCCATTGTCCGCAGGCGAAATCTTCACATCTCGGATGCAACCCTCCATTCGTATGACCGCACATTCACGATCAGTTGGCGGGAAGTCGACGTACAGCTGCGTGGTCAGCATACAGGTGGTATGTGGTGCTGTTGGAGGAGTTTCACCTGTGGCGAAATGTAGGCGTTCAAAAGAATAGGTCCGAGGACCTACCCTTGCGGAACTCTGGTTTGCGTTAGTCCTTTCGTTGGGCCTTGGAGGTAGGACGACAGTCACGCGTCTGCTTCGCCACTGATGCCATAACCGAGCAGACGCCGAAGCAGTCCAGCGTGGTCTATGGTGTCAAAAGCAGCAGAAAGGGCTAACAGAACTAGAAGTACGCTGCGACTTGCGTCGACCGACTGTGCTATGTCATTGTGAATGCGCAACAGAGCCGCCCCGGCTGTAGCCTGTACATATGTACGTCTGTAGGCACTCCAGCCATCCAGGTTTCCGTTATAGCAACGACGTTAAGTGAGCGCTTGTCGACGTAATCATTTAACAAGATTTAACAAGATTTGCCATCCAAGCCAAAGGCCCAGATGGCAAGTGGACAAGGAAGCCATTGGCTTATCGAGAGTCCAACAATGTTCATCTACTTATAACCTGCCCTCCTGAGATATGTGTCTACCTTATTTTTAAACATATTCACGCTGCTAGCAGTTACACAATCTGTAGACAATTTGTTCCATTCATTTATTGTCCTCTGTGAGAACGAGTGCTTCCTGATGTCCAATCTACATTGATCCTTTACTAATTTTACCTCATGTCCTCTAGTTCTGCTATCCTTCTTGAGTGAGAAAAACATATTTATATCAATATTTTCATACCCATTCAATATCTTAAAAACTTCAATCTGATCTCCTCTTAACCTCCTTGTCTCTAGAGTTGTTAAACCACATTCTTTCAGGCGTTCTTCATAACTAAGGTCTCTCAGTTCTGGAATCATTTTAGTTGCTCTCCTTTGTATGCGTTCAAGCGTATCTATATCCTTCTTACGATATGGTCTCCATGCTTGTATACAGTATTCTAAATGAGGTCTAAATATTGCTTTATAAAGAGGTATAATTAACTTTTTTCCCTTGTATGTTATGTTTCTTCTAATCAATCCAAGAATTTGATTACCCTTTGAAGCTGCAATACCACACTGCTCTGAAACTTTCATATCAGCGCTTATTGTAACTCCTAAGTCCTTTTCTTTTACAGTAGTACCCAGAACAGTATCTCCCATTTTATAGTTTACATTCAAGTTCCCATGTCCTGTATGTAGGCATTTACATTTCCCAAAATTTAACAACATCTGCCATTTCTCAGACCATTTCACTAATCTGTCTAGATCGTTTTGTAAATGTTGTTTATCACCATCAGTATTAACTTTTCTAAATAGTTTTGTGTCATCCGCAAATTTCAGTACGTTACTTGTTATACTGTCGTCCAAGTCATAGATATAAATTAAGAATAATATAGGTCCTAATACTGATCATTGAGGTACCCCACTCAAAACCGATTTCCAATTTGAAACTTCTCCATCTACTACAACTCGTTGTCTTCTGTCAGTCAGCCATTGTTCTATCCAGTCAGTTATGCTATCCCCGATACCATGGGCTTTTAATTTAAGTAGTAATCTTTGATGTGGCACTTTGTCAAAAGCTTTCTGAAAATCTAAGTAGATAATATCTACTGGCGATCCCACGTCTATCCACTTAGTGATTTCTTCCAAAAAACATAACATATTTGTTAAGCATGACCTCGCTTTAAGGAATCCATGTTGAGATGAATTTAATAATTTATGCTTAACGAGGAAGTCCACCATATGGTCTTTAATTAACCGTTCTAATAATTTACAAATCACTGACGTTAAACTCACTGGTCTGTAATTCTCTGACTTATTTCTCGAACCCTTTTTAAATAATGGTATGATGTTTGCTTCTTTCCATTCAAACGGAACAACTCCCTCTTTTAATGACAAGTTGAATACTCTTGCAAGTGGTATACTGATTTGTTCTACTGTTTCCATTAGTAATTTTGGAGGAATCCCATCCACTCCCGGTGATTTGTTATCCTTCATTGCCTTTATTTTCTTAGCTACCAATTCTGGAGTTACAACTAACGGACCTAAATAGTCAGATTTAGCCCCCTGAAATTTAGCATCAGCAACTGATCACTAATCACGGGAGAGAAGCGTCTTATTGCGCAATGACTTTACATTAATCAAGGCGAACTACGCATGCATACCACGCGAACTTCACTCATCATTGAAGGTAAACCTCTCACATAGTTCAGGCAGATCTCTAAGATCTCTCAGAGTTCAGCTTTCTCTGTTCTTTAAGACGCGGACGGACGATGATAGGTATAGGCCCATATGATATCGGTGTTGTTTTCATACGAGCAGATTGCGCGTTGTTGTAAGATGAGCACAGGCCGCTGTTACACTGCTCGTACGGTGATGTATCCAACGGCACATATGTGATATTTGCAAAAGTTAACATCAGTAGTCGTCACAGTTTGACGTATGTCTGGAGGCGCCCGATGACTTTAGACAAGTTTCTATCAAATGTTATCACAGTTGAAATTTGGCGAAAATGGTTTAATCCAGAATCTGGGTGTTTACGCTGTTGCACAGGTGTTTAGTGATAAGATTGCTGCCAATTGCCAGTAGTTCATCAGCATATTTACAGAGTTAGTCATGCATGAGATTGGGGCACCTGCCCATGAGAACTTGGAGTACGCGCTTTAACATTTCCATGGCAGCACAAAGCGTACACGTAAACTGAATGCAGTGTAATTTAGCACTTTGTGATGGTTTACCACTTGTACTCTTTGGTAGCGCAAGTGTAACTCCCTGATTACTTAACAATCGACTACAACACGGATAATATATTGTTTTTATTTCCGTGTAGCGGCTATTTGCTTAGTTGTAGCAGTGCGCAAAGTGACTTGTTACAATTAGTCGGTTACACTTATAATCACATTTACATAGTATGGCGATACAAATATGTAATTAATACAAAGTATATAATATTATTATATGTACCAGTATGCATACTTGTCTCCAGAGGTGGTTCGGGGGTTCTCATGTTGAGATAATATTTTTCAACTCTAAATTTTGTTTTAAACATCCAATAAAACAACGGTTGATTTTGTTCATTCGAACCCCGTTTTCAAACCCTGAAACTGGTATGTATATACATCCGACAACAACTTCGTGGCAGGTTATGTATGCATAATCCTACACCTGTGCGTGTCTAATCGTACGCAATAACTGCCAATCTGATAACAGGAACCAATATTACAACCACCCTAACAAGATAACTGTGACGACGTGTTAATCGCCAAGTAGCGGTACCGCTAACCTACCAACTATGTGGCGTGTTACGTGTTTGAATTGATCAACGTTCTGTAGTAGATCGTTACGCAATTCGTGGCGATCCATTGTAGTGCCATGTAGAATGATGCAATATAACAACACCAATCATTAATGTAAATTCCTAGCTTTAGCTTTAGCATACCATCCTTGAGAATTTATATAACTGAGCCCACCTAAACGCGCTTTACATTTCTACAAGAAAATACCCTTTTCACGTTGAGCGAATTTAAATATAGCCCCTTTTCCTAGGACAGCAGCCACTTTCCAAAAGCTACGCATAATCATACCCTTTTCAAGTTGTAGGAATAAAACGAAATGCACACCAACTAACGTTTAAGCTATCCGTATATACATATATAAACAATATTATATATATATATATATATATATATATATATATATATATATATATATATATATATATATATATATATATATATATATATAAACATGTGTATATAATATATATAGTGAAATAATGTATAGCTTACGTTTTATTCCATCAACTTGTGCATATATATATATATATATATATATATATATATATATATATATATATATATATATATATATATATATATTATATATATATATATATATATATATATATATATATATATATATATATATATATATATATATATATATATATATATATATATATATATATATATATATATATATATATATAAATATATATATATATATATATATATATATATGCATAATATTATATATAAATTCACTAACATATATTAGTCATATATTGATGTACACACAATTGACACGTCACACACAATTTGCACCCTTGAAAACCTGAAATGATGCACTTTAAAAGGATACCCATAATTGCATTATGCCAAATATTGTTTCTAACGTCCGAACCGACGCCACGCATCACATTCGTGTAACTTTGGTACAATGGCACATTATTAATTTTATTATATATGGCTTATATGTAATCGCGTTGACTTCAATTGCCATTGCAGGTGTAGAGTTAGTGCTGGGACTTGCTGTTGATCCGGGAGCTGGTAAAGTATACATTTCAAATTACCACGGAGGCCGAGTTGAAGTGGCCAATCTGGATGGAACCGAGAGGAAAACTTTCATTTCACACGTGTCTACCAGCAACCCAATGGGCATTGCTCTGGACCTGACAAATGGGTATGTGAGTTACTTAGGATGTCGTTCTCTATTTAATATGTACTTCTACTATTATGGCCAGGCTTCCTTTCGGCATTTAGTTAGGCAGATGGTCACTTATATGGTCACAAATGCTTAGTTCGTGCGATACACCAGCTTATCTATGCGGATAAAAGGCAATGGCGACGACGATTAAAACGATTAGAGATAATCCACGTTTACAGAAACTTGGTGAGATTAATTGTGTGAGTGGAAAACGTAGACAAGCAAAGAGCTGAGGGAAGACGTTGGTGTTCAAGATCATATCCAGAAGAAAATGGTAAGGGGCCGGTTCAGCTTATCTATACGAATAAAAGACAATGGCGACGACGATTAAAACGATTAGAGATAATCCCCGTTTACAAAAACTTGGTGAGATTAATTGTGTGAGTGGAAAGCGTAGACAAGCAAAGAGCTGAGGGAAGACATTGGTGTTGAAGATCATATCCAGAAGAAAATGGTAAGGGGCCGGTTCAAGTGAGCGTGGCATGTTGAAAGAAAAGACCGAAAACTGTCACCGAAGAGAGAAGATACGCTAAGAGTGGACGACAGAAGGGGGAAGAAGACCGCCACAGAGATGGGAAGACTGCGTGATGAGGAATAAGTGGGGGGGGGGGGTAGTTGGAGAGGTGACAATGAGAGCGAAATATGGAGAAAAGTGGAAACGGGTTGTGTGGACAATAGTGAAACGTTCTCAATGGCGTGAGAAGAAGGAAGCAAATATGAGAATCAGTATACTCACCCCGGCTTTCAGTTAAAAACATACACAATGTGCTTCTGCTGAGGCGTGCGAGAAAGCACACCAGGTTATGGCTATGTTGTTGCACCATACAACCAACCGAATATGTATTTTATGAGTACCACTATTCTACCTAAGAATATGAATGATTGCTGACATAACCAATTCATACTTTCAAACAGTACGCATATTTTATCTGGTTGTTCAGTAGGAATGTGACATATACAGAGAAAAGACCTAGCTGTATTCGTGTTCAAAGCAATCAATACGCCGCTTTTAGAAAATAACATAAAAGCGTTGAGGCTATATCTTTAGAAGGACATATCTAAGGGAGAACGCTTAAGTTGATTTCAGAACTGCCTTAGTTAACCCAAATGCATAATATAATCTAGTTTGATAAAACTGGACACCATGAGATTATTGTTAGACAAAACAATGGTTTATTTTTACATATCGAATGGATACGAAGATAATCAAATTTACAGATTGTTAATCTAATAGATGATGCCAATGATAAACCAAATAAACACATTGTCCACAGTGATGCCAATGAAACAAGGCATTCCGTTTGCCGTTTAATATCCTTTAAACTAATTATGAAGCTTGACAGATTGTAATACGCACAACATTTACCGCCTACATAAAAACAAATTATTGATTACAATTCAGTATCTATACAACCTTTATATGAGTATGTGTGAGCAACAACATGGCATGTTTAAGTTAATATGTAACTTCCATTCCTTCATGTTGACCCGTCATCTATGCAGATTGCTGTTCCATGTCCTTCGTCGCCCTGACGGTATTTACAAGGCCAGCTTGGGTGACGGCGGAAGTGCACAGAGAATTTCATTAGACAATCTTAATGCGCCGTTCGGAATAACTGTAAACAGCAACACTCAAAGAATGTGCTGGACCCAGTCCGGTAAGTACAGAAAATATACTGTGTAGTTCCACACGATCGACGTACAATTTAATCAGTGTCACATATTTACTGTGATGAAGGATTTACAAAGCTGCTATCATACCTTACAAGTATATTGAATGCATTTTTTCTTCAGAATTGATGTCAGTAACCCTCATGTAAATACCCTCTGAAGTATGGCCTGCATAATGCAATTTCATTTAAAATCAATCAGTAATATTTTTGACCCCCGATTGTAATGATATGTGTCACATATATTAGACTTGTTGTGACACACCACCTGCCAACGTCATGCTCTATGAGTGAACTTGTTTAGGGTTATTGCCTATTCATAATTGAGCAATTAACAAAACGGTGACGTTGCACCTTGATGGGATTGCGTTTAATTGCATAAATGCATTGAAATAATTTTTGCCCGCACTGTGTTGGCATCCTTCTGTCTATATATATATATATATATATATATATATATATATATATATATATATATATATATATATATATATATATATATATATATATATTCTGCTAACTACTGACTGCTTGCGACTGTTCAGCTGTCTGGAGACAGCTGAACAGTCGCAAGCAGTCAGTAGTTAGCACAGTCGAGATACAGCCAATGCAGACAGTCAACGCATAAAGTTAAACAATGCGATGCAATTACCGGCGGGTTTTCACCCGCCGCAATCAGTGCAAGCAAAGTTGTAGAGTGGTTGCGACTTCACGATTAACCGCGCACTCATCATACCGGGCCTTGTTGGACATCACCGTTGCAATTTTAATGTCGCATTTGTGTGTTCTGGCCCCTCCCTCAATATACTTTACTTGGCGTCTTATACCCATCGCTTGGTAACTTCACAAGTTCGGCGTTAACCAATCAAAAGTAAACTTCTACGGATAGTCTCATTACGTTATTACCCCTTTTACTATAATGATCCACGCCAAAAGCTAAAACATCATGGGTACAATTATTGCATAACCTGTTCATGCCCCAGGCCTAAGACTAACATTCCAATGTAGGCTCCCAAACAACACTTGGATACAATTGCATAACTTGTTCATGCCATCCGTCTATATACACTCTATCATTTACCTCATCATATTCAGGAAAATAGTTTACATAATAGCAATTCACAGATATTCGACATAACCCCCCCACAAAAAAAAATTATTTCATCGTAACCATAAACCTTACAACATGAAATAATCTACCTATACTCCTCTAAGATATCAACATGTCTTCTTTAAATTAAAGAACCCATCACCAAACGATAAATCAATAATACCTATATATATATATATATATATATATATATATATATATATATATATATATATATATATATATATATATATATATATATATATATATATATATATATATATATATATATATATACAAATAGTTACAACATAGTTACTTCCCAACTTGAACTCTTACACTACACTCTAGTGTACCCACCTCACACGAACAAACAAAGCACGAAGAGCGGCAATGTTTTCTACCCACGTTTCGGTATGAACATAACATAATTGAATCAAGACATTCATCATCATCCTTAGATTTGTGTTTCCTCATGAACACAGACAAATCTCGGGGACACACAACAATTTTTTTTCTTTAAGAATCAGCTCCCATAACGCTTCAATGATTCGTCGATTCCCGACAGAGAAATCCATTGGTTTAAGTAATGACCCATTCGGACATAAAACTGAGAAATAGTCTACTTAGAACATAGCGTACATGGATGAAATTTCCTTCGGAAGCCTCCTTCAGTCAACTGACGTTCAAAACGTTGAAAGTAATCATCAACTGAATGAGTATGCTCAATAAAGCATGGCAGTCTAGGACTGCGGTGCATCTTGGGTGCACCATTGTTACTCTCTACCGTAACATTCCCTGCAGCGACAGCAACCTCCTTTTGTAGGATCGCCATTTCCTTTTTGCGCTGCATCTCGCGTTCACGAGCACGACATAGAGCTTCTTCCTCGCGTTCACGAGCACGACATAGAGCTTCTTCCTCGCGTTCACGAGCACGACATAGAGCTTCTTCCTCGCGTTCACGAGCACGACATAGAGCTTCTTCCTCGCGTTCACGAGCACGACAGAGAGATTCTTCCTCGCGTTCACGAGCACGACATAGAGCTTCTTCCTCGCGTTCACGAGCACGACATAGAGCTTCTTCCTCGCGTTCACGAGCACGACATAGAGCTTCTTTCTCGCGTTCACGAGCACGACAGCGAGTTTCTTCCTCGCGTTCACGAGCACGACATAGAGCTTCTTCCTCGCGTTCGCGAGCACGACTGAAAGATTTTTCCTCCTCTTTCGCCTGTTCACGGGCCAATCGTTTAAACAAATCCATAATTACAATATAATGTCAAACAAAAATAATACACAAATGGGCAATGATAATACCAAATTGAAGCCAAAAATACTTAAACTAGTGCGAGCTATGCAAAAACACTCTCTTAATCTCTTGCAAGATTAAATCAGCAAAAGCGTCACCGATTTCTGAGTTAGCATCTATCCCCTCACATTACACAAATAATGGGCAATTACTATCCCACTTGAAGTCAAATACATCAAACTAGTGTAAGCTACACTCCAACACTCCCTTAATCTCTAGCAAGATTAATCAGCAAATCTATCACATATATCTGAGTTACTGTGGCATCTATCCCCTCACAGTACATAAACAATGGGCAATTACTATCCCACTAGAAGTAAGTTACTTCAAACTAGTGTGATGTACGGCGTACGTTAAATTGAACGTAGCTTTTTGTTTTGAGGGTACTGCCAGAATTAGTTTCTTTATACATTTGTACCATTTTAATATGTTTTGATTAATTATTAACATATTCATGTTTATTTCTTGGTGTTGCTTCTCATTTGGGGAAACTTCCTAAACCTATATGTTGAGCTTAATTTAAGTACGGCCCGCCCCTAGTTTTTGAGCACTTTGCGCGGACCTCCACCGAATTTTTTTTTGGCATCCTTCTGTCATGAATAGAAAATAGTTGGGGCCAATAAGGTCAACTATGTGTTACACGCGCGCGCGCGCGCGCGCGCGCGCGCACACACACACACACACACACACACACACACACACACACACACACACACACACACACACACACACACACACACACACACACACACACACACACACACACACACACACACACCACACCACACCACACCACACCACACCACACCACACGCACATATATATAAGTAACACGGAGTTGACCACATTGGCCCAAACTGTTGTGTATTCAAGACAGAAGGATGCCAACACAGGGCGGCCAGAAATAATTTCAATTGGAAATACAGTGTTGTCTATGGTAGGGCAATGAGAACACGTAAAATATAAAGTATATATTGTATTACAGCAAATAAACGCGTGATGTGCTCAAACTATCAAGGCCAAGCCCTCGATCTGGTTCGCACTGTATCAAGCCCGCCCACGCACCTCATTGGAGAAGATCCCTACTTGTATTCGTCTCAAGAAGGTCCACGACGGTAACGTTTGTTTAAGCTTATTTGCAAAATCAGTGACAACATACCGATGACGATTTCGACGAAGTCGGCATATAAGTATTAATGACATTTACGATCTTGCATTGAAAATGTCAACTTCCGTGAACTGAAATGCGTGTATTAATGCATTAATTTTCTTTACACTTCTAAACATCTTCCTTCAGAGTTTTTAGAATTTTAGACACAGTGTTATCATTTATGGAAAATCGTGTATTTGTTATAAATCAAACAATTGGATGAGTTATTGCAAACCGAAAAGCAAACATGTACAACATTGAAATTTACTTTTTCCGGTAGCCACATATTTTCCATAACCCTTTGCGCGCGAGAGTAGTTCCGGTCATGGATGGCATCGACTACACGGCAATTTTAATAAGTTATTATTTTAGCTGCCTAAATGTGCACATGTAATACTTAAAAGCATTGCACTGATTGGAATTCGTTTTTTTTCTCACTGATAACGAACTGTGTATTATCTGCCAAAAGCATGTGCAGCTAGCAAACAAAACTGGAAACTAGCGCAATGGAATATAAGATACCGGGGACATAAAGTTCTTGTGTAGAGTGTTACCGTTGCAAAATGTCGCTGAAATGTTCTTACGAAATATCTTGGCTGAAGAAATATATTTAAGAAAAGCATTTTGTAGCTAAGATGTTTCCATCATATTTGCGATAGCACTTTGTTGCATACCTATATTTGTCTTGTTCATAAAAAAATTTCATTTAGTGGAGCCAACAGAAACTTCTTCGTTGTTCAGAGGTTACAATCGTTCGCAAGTCACAAAAAAGAGTTAAATAATACCTTACGAATGCGAAATATACAGTTAAGAAAATGTTGCGATCGTTTTTTGTTATGTTCGCTCCGGCAAAAGTGTCCTACTTGTAACGCCCTATTAAAATGTACCCGACGTTAACGACGTGTCTACATTGTTTTTTAAGCATCACCTGGTAAACATTTAAAATCGTAACGTTTATGTCAGTAAATAGATGTGTTTTGTTGCAGTGAATGAAATTGTCATGATTATCATGCCGTTGCACATACATGTTACGTTTGCATAAGCTTGAGCAACACAGACATAACTATATTGCTAATGGATTTCCTATTGTTGTTCGCTCGATAATATGGGTCCTCATTGAAAGGGTCTATTTAATGCACCCTAACAACGTGAAAAGTGTGTGGTACTAGTTAGGGCAGTTATGTCACTTTTTTTTATCCATTATAGTTTCTTGGCGGACAGAAGCACCACATTTTCAATGTGGCTCCTTTTAGCCATTCAAAACTATTTTCAGGGTGCTAAAAATGTAGGCGATATTGAGCCGATGAAAATATGACCCCCTAGGTTTTTCCGGGAAAGTTGTTTTACTATAAAATAATTTTAGCATTATTTTGCATAGGTGTTTTAGGAATGTTTCTGCTTCTTTTGAAGTATAACATGTCTTTTTGGATAGATTTTGACAAGTTTATGATCGATCGAATTCTAATGAAAATGGGAATTACGTACACATTTCCTATACGTGTGCTCCGAGGTGCGCGGGCGATTTCGGAGTCCCGATTTTGACAACCGTGCATCTCTAAAAAGGCAGGTCAAAGAACATAAAAACGGCATTTTAATTATTTGTGTACTTAGATGCTCATAAGATACCAATATATTAGTATCACCTGTTTAAAGATTTCAACAATATAAGGTGGGTAAATAATCACTATTTGTTGGTTATACTAATGTAAATGGTAGGAAATCTATCCAACATAGGGTTCGTGTGACTGAAGGGGCGTAGACGCTGCTCAGAAGATGTGTCCTCTTTCTCTGCTTGAAGTCATTATAATTGTAGCTAGATTACATCGAATGAATGCTTTGTCAAGTAAAAGAAGTCCTATCAACCTGACCTTTTGCCCTTGCCATTGAATGTGGATTTGATGTCGCAACCTGTATGCACGTGAAAAACTGGCAAAGCTTGAGACACTTTCCAAGGCTATCATATATGGAATTGCATGTATAAATATAACTAGTTGTCCAGCCGTCATCTGTCACACTTTGTGCATGCCGTGGAAAAGGATGCAATGGTTGTAATCACTGTAGATGTCAATGTAATGGTCATCCTCGCTGGAAAAGCATCACCTTGCTAAAATGTGGGTGTCTTTCCCAGAAGACTTTGGTTGGACGAAGTTCGAAAACGTTTGGAGATCCATTGGATAGAATGGATGTATGGATATAATTGTTCAGGCAAAATAGCGAAAGCATTGATATGTTGGTTTCCTCGCCTCAGTAGTTGCCCCATATCAGTGACATTGCTTGTATTGTCATAATATTATGTACCACTGCAACTGACTGCAATTTCACTATTTGTTTTAGAAGGTTTTGTATCATTTAAATAAAACATGCATATTCACCATATGTAAACTTCAATTCATATTATATTGTGCTACAAATGGGGTATGATATTAGATATAGTAGTATAAACAATAAATAGTGATTTTTAATTAAAATGCAAATACCTTTATTAGTTTTTGTTTGGCACTCATTTGAAAATGTGACGGTGGTAAAAAGATGGACTCCGAAATTACTCGCGCACATCAGAACCCGCGTATCGAAAATACTTACCGAACTCCGATTTTCGCTAGTTCGATCGATCGTACAATTATTTTTCAAATTCAACCTACTATGACATGCTATTAACCAGTAAAAGGATCAACATTCATTGAATGCGTATGCAAATTAATACCAATGTCAATATCACGGAAAAAACTTGGGGTTATTTATTGTCATCGCTAACGTTTTAGCACCCTGTTGGGGTCGGGAGATGTTTATTTTGCGTGGTTCCCCTTTAGAAACGAATAAGTATAATTACAATAAACGAATAAGAAAGGTAATGCTTTTGTCCGCCAAGTAACTATCATTTTGTTAACCGCCCTGACTATATACCCCAATTGTGATAGTAGAAAATCCCAGTAATATTCATTAGTGTTTGGTGGTTGGTTATCAAAACACAGCGAACCCCAAATCTGCCCATCGATACAAAAGTTGAATATCGAACCATTGGTTTGTGAATGACTAACAAAATATTATATATGTTTTCAGTGTATTTTCGCTCAATATAGACGGGACCTTAATAGGCAATATCAACACGGGGACATATCAGGGCTTCGAAAATGGCATCTCGTTGTTACATGAGCCAAGTGAGTGATATAGTGATCGCTGTGACATCCACCTTTACGTATGTTTTATTTGTCCAGTTCCTTTACTCCAACGCACGCTCCAATAATGCACACCCCGTTAGTGGGGTGTCGTTGTGGGGCAGTCCTATATAAGGGAACACAATTTCCCCATACGAAGACATCAATATTGAAAACTACTAAAGCATAATATCGCCACGATAAAGCGGTTTAATTATTTTTTACAATCCCCAAATCGTCATTTACAATATATATTTATTTACACTATAGTATTAGTGAGAAGCTGAACTGCTCTTGCTTTATGAGTTCATCATTTATTTATTTTCGCCTGATTGGAAGCGTACTTTATGATAATTCCACTGCCAACTGTGTCAAAGAGAAATTAAGCTTTACACACACTACACATATAGTAACCCAGACACACTAACACATGTCACACTTTCAAATACTACATGTTACGCTTTAAGTTATTATAAGACTAATCATAATGCAAATAATAATGAATTTTATGCCATGTACATCTTCAGGATACTGAACTCAGAGGCACAACATCCAGAAACATTAAGTATAATCAGGAATAGGGACGCACAAAAGTCATTATCAGGGCAAGGGACCACATACGATTTAAGGCGGAAATGCAATTTAAAAACATGTCTTCAGTTTTGTCCGGAAGGAATATATAGTTTAAGATGATTTCAATGTGACAGGGGATTAATTTCACACCCTAGGCGCCGCTACCGAGAAAGCACGTTTACCAAAGTTAAGTTTACTTTTAGGAATAATACGGTGTTGTGAAATATATAACCTGAGTTGCCTCCGGATATTCGAAAGATGCATATATATATATATATATATATATATATATATATATATATATATATATATATATATATATATATGAATATTGTATTTGTATGTATGATGTAATGTATAATGTATTTCTAGCTAATATAATATTATATATATATATATATATATATATATATATATATATATATATATATATATATATATATATATATATATATATATATATATATATATATATATATATATATATATACATGAATATTGTATTTGTGTGTATAATGTATGTTTAGCTACTAACGAATGTGCCAGTAACCCTTGTCGAAATAGCGGCACTTGCACTGACGGAGTCAACCAATACAGTTGCACGTGTAACAGTGGATACGAAGGAAGCAACTGTGAAATTGGTAGGTCGTGATCACTGATTATGTTCCTTGTAACATGCTTTTCTAAATACGCCGGAGTCGTGGTTGAGTTAATAACACTTGTAATACATTGAATATATGTTGCGCAATGCCTCGCCAAATCATGGTAACTCTCGTTAGTCCCTCCTACTACATTTATGCAATCAAGATGCTATATCTCGGACACAACACCGATTCGCCAACATTCCTTGTTATTGTAAGTCATGTAGTCGAAGGTGAACACGTTGAAAACCGTGTGACTTCACTCATGGGGAGAAACATGATATTAATATTTGCTTTCAGGCACTGCAATCCTTTTTTCAAAGCTATGTGATTTGTCATTATTCTTCATTATACCCACTAGAAAAAGGCCCGTCCCCACGACGGGATAGATCGGTAGTTTATACCTGACAGTCATGATAGCAATGTTTGTCAAACACCTCTGGCCAATACGCCGTCAATACGCTCGAACGTCAAACGTATTACCAGAAGCAACCGCGTCACGCACGTGATGCAATACTCGTTGCATGTTAAAAAATTTGAAGTTTGCGTGAATTTAGACCCATGGATACTTGCTTTCTACTATAATTAGTATAAACCGCCCAATGAAGCTACGTACTCTCAAACGGCTTACGTGCCGAAGTATTCGCCGCGCGCGCACGCGCACTACGATAGTTGGAAGTTAACGTTTTACGTCATATAAACCGCCATCTTTCGGCGCGCACATATTTTCTGCGATTGTTGAAAGTTAACATTTTAGGTAGCGAACATTTGATTTACCATAAAAACCACTAAGAACGCTTGATACACTGGATATTCCGAAAAAATAAAGGCGTTACGCTTCGTTCGTGGGATCGTTGATAAATCCCTGAAAGTTTTCCGGAAAACGTTAACATAACCACATACAAACATTCAAACATACGCTAGCTCGATTATAGTTAGATATTGATTTATTTTTAATTGTGCTAATAATTTACGGTATGGGAGTTTTAAAGTAAATGGTGCACTTTTGCCAAAATTCCCTTCACCAACACATACTTACTCCATGGCTAAAACAAGATATTAACATTTGCTCTCACGACAATAAAACCCTTGTTTCTCAGCTCTGATATACCTATATCAAAACAATTTAAATAGTGCAAATAATTCACGCTATGGGCGCTTTCAAATGAAGCCTGTACTTTTGTCAAAATGCACTTTACCTATTCTATTAAAAAAATCATTTTGTGTATTATTAATTCAGTGTGATCACCAACAAGGTGCTATGTTTGGAAGCATACAGGCCGAACGTCTTATAGATGTATCAAATATTTGTTAAGGAAAACCTGCATCATAGAATGATGATTTTTGATACATTTCTTACTTCCGCTGCAGTGTGTTTTCATATTAAACCCTGCATTGCAAAACCATGACGCAAGCAATAATCATTATTGAAGAAATATGAATTTTAAATATTTAATTATATTAAACTACAATCACCTACTCATGCCTATAATTAAAACCATTTTCATACATTCTTCGCCAGTTGTGTAAGTCATATGTTGTGCGTATCAATGTTTAGATTATTTTAAAGACTAATTATAATGTACGGATTACAATAGTGTGAAATGGTGTGACTATTTAACTACGATTCGTCTGTTTAATCATCTTAACGATCATGAATTAACTAAACATGTGTAAATATTAAGTATACCAGTTATATCGGAATGCACAATATTAACGACATGTATTTCTAGATACCAACGAATGTGCTAGTGGACCGTGTCGAAATGGCGGCACTTGCACTGACGCAGTCAACAGATACAGGTGTACTTGTAGCAGTGGATACGAGGGCACTAACTGCGGAACTGGTATGTCATTATAAAGAATGTGTTCCATACAAGACAATTATTAAAATTGCATAGTACAAACGATTCAACAGAAAATACTTGCCACACGGGAAAGTACCCTTAAAAATGACTTCGGCCAAGCTGATTTAGCCACATGTGTGGGACACGTATGCAATGCTTAGATTATCAAAAGAATAATTCTAATGTACGGATTATGGAATGACGTTTTAATTACGATTCGTTTGTTTAATAATCGTAACGATCATTAAAAAATTAAACGTATAAATAGTAACTATGCCAGTTATATATTTATGCACAATATTAAGAAGATGCACTTCTATATACCAACGAATGTGCCAGTGGTCCGTGTCGTGGATACGTTTCAGCGGAAAACAATTGCCACATGGGAAAGTACCTATATAAAGTACTTCGGCCAAGCTGATTTAGGCACATGTGTGGGACATGTCTAAAATGTTTAATTTATCTAAAGACTAATTCTAATGTACTGATTATGGAGTGACGCTTCAATTACGACTCGTTTTTTAATCATCGTAACGAACATCAATAAACAGAACATATGTAAATATTAACTATGCAAGTAATATATTAATGCACAATATTAACGACATGTATTTCTAGATACCAACGAATGTGCTAGTGGACCGTGTCGAAATAGCGGCACTTGCACTGACGCAGTCAACAGATACAGGTGTACTTGTAGCAGTGGATACGAGGGCACTAACTGCGGAACTGGTATGTCATTAAAAAGAGTGTGTTCCATACAAGACAATTATGAAAATTGTATAATGGAAAAGTTTAAACAGAAAATACTTGCCACACGGGAAAGTACTCGTAACAAGTACTTCGACAAGATGATTTTTTCCACATGTGGGGGACACGTCTGCAATGTCTAGATTATCTTAAAGATTAATTATAATGTACAGATTACAATAGTGTGAAATGGAGTGACGTTTTTACTACGATTCGTATGTTTAATCATCTTAATGATCATAAATAAACTAAACATATATAGATAATAAATATTCCAGTAGTATATTAATGCACAATATTAACGATATGTATTTCTAGACACCAACGAATGTGCCAGTGGACCGTGTCGAAATGGCGGCACTTGCACTGACGCAGTTAACAGATACAGTTGCACTTGCAACAATGGATATGAGGGCACCAACTGTGGAACTGGTATGTCATTATAAAGAGTGTGTTCCACATAAGACAATTATGAAAATAACATAGTAGAAAAGATTCAACAGAAAATACTTGCCACATTGGAAATTACTCATAACAATTATTTCGGCCAAGCTGATTTATCCACATGTGTGGGAAACGTCTGCAATGCTTAGATTATCAAAATAATAATTCTAATGAACGGATTATGGAATCACGTTTTAATTACGATTCGCTTGTTTAATCATCGTAACGAACATAACAAAAAACGTATAAATATTTACTATGCCAGTTGTATCTTTATGCACTATATTAACAAGATGTATTTCTAGATACCAACGAATGTGCCAGTGGTCCGTGTCGTGGATAAGTTTAAGCGCAAAACACTTGCCACATGGGAAAGTACCTATAAAAAATACTTCGGCCTAGCTGATTTAGCCACATGTGTGGGACACGTCTGCAATGCTTAGATTATCAAAATAATAATTATAATGTACGGATTATGTAATGACGTTTTAATTACGATTCGCTTGTTTAATCATCGTAACGAACATAACAAAAAACGTATAAATATTTACTATGCCAGTTGTATCTTTATGCACTATATTAACAAGATGTATTTCTAGATACCAACGAATGTGCCAGTGGTCCGTGTCGTGGATAAGTTTAAGCGCAAAACACTTGCCACATGGGAAAGTACCTATAAAAAATACTTCGGCCTAGCTGATTTAGCCACATGTGTGGGACACGTCTGCAATGCTTAGATTATCAAAATAATAATTATAATGTACGGATTATGTAATGACGTTTTAATTACGATTCGCTTGTTTAATCATCGTAACGAACATAACAAAAAACGTATAAATATTTACTATGCCAGTTATATCTTTATGCACAATATTAACAAGATGTATTTCTAGATACCAACGAATGTGCCAGTGGTCCGTGTCGTGGATAAGTTTAAGCGCAAAACACTTGCCACATGGGAAAGTACCTATAAAAAATACTTCGGCCAAGCTGATTTAGCCACTTGTGTGGGACACGTCTGCAATGTTTTGTTTATTTAAAGACTAATTCTAATGTACTGACTATGGAGTGACGCTTCAATTACGACTCGTTTGTTAATCATCGTAACGAACATCAATAAACTAAACATATATCAATATTAACTATGCCAGTAATATATTAATTCGCAATATTAACGACATGTATTTCTAGATACCAACGAATGTACTAGTGGACCGTGTCGAAATGGCGGCACTTGCACTGACGCAGTCAACAGATACAGGTGTACTTGTAGCAGTGGATACGAGGGCACTAACTGCGGAACTGGTATGTCATTAAAAAGAGTGTGTTCGATACAAGACAATTATTAAAATTGCATAGTACAAACGATTCAACAGAAAATACTTGCCACACGGGAAAGTACCCATAACAATTACTTCGGCCAAGCTGATTTAGCCACATGTGTGGGACACGTATGCAATGCTTAGATTATCAAAAGAATAATTCTAATGTACGGATTATGGAATCACGTTTTAATTACGCTTCGTTTGTTTAATAATCGTAACGATCATTAAACAATTAAACGTATAAATAGTAACTGTGCCAGTTATATCTTTATGCACAATATTAAAAAGATGCACGTCTAGATACCAACGAATGTGCCCGTGGTCCGTGTCGTGGATACTTTTCAGCGGAAAACAATTGCCACATGGGAAAGTACCTATACAAAATACTTCGGCCAAGCTGATTTAGCCACATGTGTGGGACATGTCTAAAATGTTTAATTTATCTAAAGACTAATTCTAATGTACTGATTATGGAGTGACGCTTCAATTACGACTCGTTTTTTAATCATCGTAACGAACATCAATAAACAGAACATATGTAAATATTAACTATGCAAGTAATATATTAATGCACAATATTAACGACATGTATTTCTAGATACCAACGAATGTGCTAGTGGACCGTGTCGAAATAGCGGCACTTGCACTGACGCAGTCAACATATACAGGTGTACTTGTAGCAGTGGATACGAGGGCACTAACTGCGGAACTGGTATGTCATTAAAAAGAGTGTGTTCCATACAAGACAATTATGAAAATTGTATAATGGAAAAGTTTAAACAGAAAATACTTGCCACACGGGAAAGTACTCGTAACAAGTACTTCGACAAGATGATTTTTTCCACATGTGGGGGACACGTCTGCAATGTCTAGATTATCTTAAAGATTAATTATAATGTACAGATTACAATAGTGTGAAATGGAATGACGTTTTTACTACGATTCGTATGTTTAATCATCTTAATGATCATAAATAAACTAAACATATATAGATATTAAATATTCCAGTAATATATTAATGCACAATATTAACGATATGTATTTCTAGACACCAACGAATGTGCCAGTGGACCGTGTCGAAATGGCGGCACTTGCACTGACGCAGTTAACAGATACAGTTGCACTTGCAACAATGGATATGAGGGCACCAACTGTGGAACTGGTATGTCATTATAAAGAGTGTGTTCCACACAAGACAATTATGAAAATAGCATAGTAGAAAAGATTCAACAGAAAATACTTGCCACATTGGAAATTACTCATAACAATTATTTCGGCCAAGCTGATTTATCCACATGTGTGGGAAACGTCTGCAATGCTTAGATTATCAAAATAATAATTCTAATGAACGGATTATGGAATGACGTTTTAATTACGATTCGCTTGTTTAATCATCGTAACGAACATAACAAAAAACGTATAAATATTTACTATGCCAGTTATATCTTTATGCACAATATTAACAAGATGTATTTCTAGATACCAACGAATGTGCCAGTGGTCCGTGTCGTGGATAAGTTTAAGCGCAAAACACTTGCCACATGGGAAAGTACCTATAAAAAATACTTCGGCCTAGCTGATTTAGCCACATGTGTGGGACACGTCTGCAATGCTTAGATTATCAAAATAATAATTATAATGTACGGATTATGTAATGACGTTTTAATTACGATTCGCTTGTTTAATCATCGTAACGAACATTAAAAAACTAAACGTATAAATATTAACTATGCCAGTTATATCTTTATGTACAATATTAACAAGATGTATTTACAGATACCAACGAATGTGCCAGTGGTCCGTGTCAAAATGGCGGCACTTGCACGGACGCAGTTAACATATACAGTTGCACTTGCAACAATGGATACGAGGGCACCAACTGTGGAACTGGTATGTTATTATAAAAAGTGTCTTCCATACAAGACAATTATAAAAAAATGCATAATAGAAAAGATTCAACAGAAAATACTTTCCACATGGGAAAGTACCCATACAAATTATTTCGGCCAAGTTGATTTAGCCACATGTGTGGGACACGTCTGCAATGCTTAGATTATAAAAATAATAATTATAATGTACGGATTATGGAATGATGTTTTAATTACGATTCGCTTGTTTAATAATCGTAACGAACATTAACAAACTAAACGTATAAATATTAACTATGCCAGTTTTATCTTTATGCACAATATTAACAAGATGTATTTCTAGATACCAACGAATGTGCCAGTGGTCCGTGTCGTGGATAAGTTTAAGCGCAAAACACTTGCACATGGGAAAGCACCTATAAAAAATACTTCGGCTGATTTAGCCACTTGTGTGGGACACGTCTACAATGTTTTGTTTATTTAAAGACTAATTGTAATGTACTGATTATGGATTGACGCAAAAATTACGACTCGTTTGTTAATCATTGTAACGAACATCAATAAATTAAACATATATAAATATTAACTATGCCAGTAATATATTAACGACATGTATTTCTAGACACCAACGAATGTGCTAGTGGACCGTGTCGAAATGGCGGCACTTGCACTGACGCAGTCAACAGATACAGGTGTACTTGTAGCAGTGGATACGAGGGCACTAACTGTGGAACTGGTATGTCATTATAAAGAGTGTGTACCACACAAGACAATTATGTAAATTGCACGGTAGAAAAGATTCAACAGAAAATACTTGCCACATGGGAAAGTACCCATAAAAAATTACTTCGGCCAAGCGGATTTAGCCACTTGTGTGGGACACGTCTGCAATGCTTATATTATCAAAAGAATAATTCTAATGTACTGATTATGGAATGACGTTTTAATTACGATTCGTTTGTTTAATCATCGTAAAGAGCATTAAAAAAACTAAACGTATAAATATTAGCTATGCCAGTTATATTTTTATGTACAATATTAAAAGATGTATTTAGAGATACCAACGAATGTACCAGTGCTCCGTGTCAAAATGGCGGCACTTGCACGGACGCAGTTAACAGATACAGTTGCACTTGCAACAATGGATATGAGGGCACCAACTGTGGAACTGGTAAGACGTTATAATACTGTTTTTCTGCGAGATAATTATGTAAATGGCATAGTCAATCAGATTAAACGTGAAACAAATGCTTAGCACATCGGACTCGTAGCGAGTATATATATATATATATATATATATATATATATATATATATATATATATATATATATATATACACACACACACACACACACACACACACACACACACACACACACACACACACACACACACACTTTTATTTCTAGAAAGGTACAACAATATTCGCTTTTAACACAACATATTTTCTAAATAACGGATATCAGGATAGTCCATTATTCCATTTGAACAGCAATTGATCATATTTGAAAACTGCGATCTTACAACCATGCAATACATTTTATCCAATATGGCTCGGATGCGGGGGAAACGTTTTCGCTACCTTGGAGGTAGAACAATCCTATTTATAAGCGTAACCTCCGTCAAGCTTCTGTGTTTGTCTCACAATAGACAGTGCAAGTGCAACCTACTGACTGGCGCCAATCCCGCTGACACAATATTAGCCACAAATTGGCTTCGCTTATTGGTCACGCGAGGATGTTCACACGAGAGATTGGTTATATGTTTGGTCGAGAGACAGTGTCGACCGACCAATCGCTGGTGCGAACGGGCATTTACGCGCCAAACGAACGCGTATTTATACCAAACGCGTGTTCATTCTCCCCCGGAAATATTCAAGCACCTCCATTTCTACCTGACACATTAGCATCCCTCCGAGGAAGTTCTGTTTTTAGTTCCGCAAAAGCTCATTTTCATGTTCAAAATGAACTACTTAGCGCACTGGAGTACTGTACTGCTGTTTCATTCGCATGGTCCCTTATTGTCAAATTTATTTGTTTACGCATAAACAAACCAAAACTATACGTTGGACTTGTGACATGTTTAAATCCCTGTTTGCTTACATGATCTGATCATAACATTATTTGGTTTACGTGTTTTAAAATATGTTTGTGTAATCACAATAATCACGACATCGTAATGTACCGTATTAATAATATGAATTTCTAGATACAAACGAATGT